>BMAW01034875.1:425489-449659 GCA_019974015.1 Nephila pilipes | reverse complement strand
TTTTTCACCAAGATAATACCAGACACATACGGCACGTTTTGCTATGAACTGTCTTATAGCTTGTCAAGCACTTCCTTGTCCAGCCAGATCGCTCTCCAATCGAGCATGTCTGGGATATGATGGGAAGACGATTACCTCTTCCAGGGAATGTTGATGACCGAGCTGACAATTGGAGGAAATTTGGCAAAAAATACCACAACAGACCATGAGGGAGCTTAGTCACTCTATACTACGTCGTGTGGCAGCTTTTATCCAGGCTAATGGTGGGTCAGCATTTTATTGAGCTTTTTACTTTGTAACTATGTAACTCTGAAATAAATCATTCCATTTTTCTGAAATTTTAATCGTTTTTTATTCTGTACACAATTTTCCTATCCACCAATTTTTGTCTTCATCGGACAACTCCTTCTTGGTGCGTCGCTTTTTTGTGATATTATATATATATGTACTTACACTTTTTATTTCTACTGCGGATTTTAGGAGGCATGGCGATGTACAGTAATCGGGGAAAACCTTGCCGTGTGTTACACGAGCCTCAATTATTTAATCCATCTTTCAGTTTTAAGCATAAGACCACACTGCTCTTAATTCAGTTAACAGATTTGAATACTTTGCCAGAATACTGAATCTTCCACCACATCAAAGGGAAATTTTCAAGTTTTGTTTACTGCACAAGAATTTGCCTGCTAGAATTTCGTTACACTAACAGGACATAAACAGTTTTCAGGGTATTTTTCAATGCAAAATTCCATGTATATGTTCATACATATTGATGGTTTAATGGCTGAACTTGTTTATGAACAAATTCTTCGGAAATGTCGTCTATTTCTAAAGGCAGTTACCAAAACAATTTCCACAAAAAATCTTTAATACCAGCAGCATATTCAGTTAAAATGAAAGAATCGAGGGTACACTGTTGTCCAAAAGTTAAATATAATTTGTAAAATGCAATTCCCTGTGAATAAATATTAATGAATTTGTTTGAAATAACTCATGGAAAAATATCTTTAGAAAGCGAAACTTGGTCTTTATGCAAATCATTTAATTCGATGTCTTCATTTGCAAAACACCTGCGCTCCATGGACATAACCGAACATACCAGATCCATGTACAACATCAGGTCAGAAAGGTTTCATGCAATTAATGTCCGAAAAAATGTTGTTATCGTTTAAACAAAAAGTTGGCGCAAAGATGATTACATATTTGCGAAAGGAAGAATCGTTGGAATGCTCGAATCTGGAAGATCACAAGCTAAAGTGCCTCAAATTTTGAATGGGCCTCAATGTGTGATAGCAAGACTATGACAGAGGTTTAAAAGTGCGGGAAATATTTGGGATTGTATCAAGTCAATCAAGAGTCCCAACCATTTACCAAGATCGATACCTAGCAGCATCTATACTGCATCAAATGGACAATTGTGACAGGGAACTGGGTTCAGCTCTCACAGATGCCTCAGGAATTCGAGTTTCTAGATAACCTGTTTACATGACACTCAATCATGTTGGTTTCTATGCCAGACAACCGAAAGCTTATATTCTCCTCACATCTACTCATACAAGCCTACGTGTAAATAGAACATTTGTGCTGTAGTTTGGAATAGTGGGCCAATGTGATGTCCAGTGAGGAATCTCGCATTAGTTTGAACTTTCATTCTCTTTGGCTAACGATATGGCTTGGACGTGGAATTCGTTTCCACCCGAGAAACATCTCGATTAGACGTTTTTCGTCAAGGAGAGCCGTGACGTGGGAAGACAGCTGAACTGCCGGACAAACCTCCATATCTTTGAAACAGAGTTTGTGGTGCTAAAAGACACAGTGTTTTGAATTTTAAGTTCGTCTGTCTTGAGGTGGTATGCGTCCTGAGTTCATATACATGGATGATAACGAACTTGTTACCGTGCGACCTGATCGATGACTTCCTTGAAATGGAAAGCATCCAACTCATACTATGGTCTGCGCACTCATTTGATCAGAATCTTATCTAAGATATGTGGGATATGTTCGGGAGACACCTTGCAGTCCTTCTGCAAACACCAAGATCTTTTCCACATCTGAAGAGATCTTCATGATGTTTGGAATGCTTTGAGCCCTCAACTCTTCTCCAATATCATTGCAAATATGGAAAATCGTTTTGAAGTATGCCTGACCATGAAAGGTGCCCATATGCTTTATTAAACTACAACATCATATTTTTTATTTCATTTGTTTTTCATTTAAATATGAATTTCTTTCATGGCAATTTTTTTAAAAATTGTTTTTTTTGAATAATAAAAGTAATTATTATCTCTCTATAGCATTTTTTTTCTTATTTTGCAACCATTTCAAACTCGCAGATCTCGTTTTCCTTCATTACGTCTAAAATTTCCTTTATTATTTGCATAATTACTATAATTTTAGAACACACATGTATATCTATTTTTGTAAATGAGATACAATATACCAAAGATATCTAGATATTGTGCCGACATTTGAAAGTTACAGATTTGTTACCAGGATTTCGGAGTGAACTTGATACCAGGATTTCAGAACAAAAAAAGTTTTTTCCGAGTGTCTGTGAGATAATAGATCAACTGACAAACACTATACTGCAAGAGACTGGCCACCTAAAGAGAATTGCGAGCCGGCCAACATAATACTTAATACTTTGATCTGATGCTTCAAAAGCAGACATTTCTACCTCCTCTGCATATAAAGTTGAGTCTTTTTAAAAATTTCATGACAGTTGTTGACAAAACAAATAGAGAAGGTCTTCTATATATCAAGGGTTATTTCCCAAATGTGAGTGGTACTAAACTAAAAGAAAGAATATTCGTTGACGTACGGATAAGGAAAACCTTGAATAATAAAAATTTCAAGCAAAAGTTAAATACTCTAGAAGTGGCTACCTGGAAGGTATTTACTTCAGAGATTCATGGTCTTGGCAATTCCAAAAACGAAAACTGTAAAGGATTATCAAACTTGCTTCTAGACACTAAAGAGAATCTATAATATCGCAAACCACTCAAAATACACTTCTTGACAGCCACCTCCACAAAAAAAAAAAAAAAAAAAAAGGAGCTGTCAGGAACGAGCAAGGAGAAAGATTTCCATCAGGATATTTGCGCAATGGAACAAAGATACCAAGGGAGAATAGACTTCCTATATGATGTATAATTTTTGCTGGTTTCTTCTAAGAGAGGACGAAACTTCGCATAAGAGAAGAAAGTAAAGGAGTTGTAAGTAGTTAGAAATATATACTAGCATTTTTGTTGAGCATTTATTAGTCAAAGACAGATAGTTTTGTTAGACTTTTCATTGGTGTTCTAAAAATATATTAACAATTTTGTCAAATTCTAAAAGTGCATGGCTATACGAGTAAATTGCATACAAACAAATACTTATTATTGTAATGAAACTTGAAAAACAAATAATAATTTTTATTACATTTTGTAATCCACATTTAAATTTTGCTTAAATCTCACTGCAATTCATGGCAAAAGTTTTCCCACAAAAACATGTATCATTTCATGTCTGTAATGCCATTCTTTTTAAAAAGCTAATGTTGCTGATTCATGATTGATCTTTGTCATAAAAGCGTGAGGAGCTTAACAATTTTAATGGATTATTTCTTAATCAGTACGGTCGAATTAGAGTGTCAAAATAACCACTGTATCAGAGAAAGAAGACAAAAATTGTTGCCTAGTGTTGTAAAAATTTTGAAAAAACGTTATACAGAATGAGTTTATGTAAATGAGGATTATACAGTTATGTGCCTTTTTTCGAGATTGCCAATCGTGCTCCTTGAGTAAATTTTAAAAAAAGTATTTCCAGTTGATTGAGTACACCCAATGCAATTGTACGTGGCTGATTTCTATATTTCGTTAGTTTTTAATGGGTTTTCTTCTACTCATATTGTAACTACGTCTGGGTCAAAACTTTTGAAAGCTTTTTTCTCACATTTCTCAAGCCCTCAAATGAGCTGCAATTTTCTATACACGATTGTTTGGGATGACAATACGATAATTTAATTACAATTAATAAGAAATAATTGATTAAAATTAATTATTTAAAGCAGAGGTATTCAAACTTTTAAACTTCGAGGAGCCCTTTGAGCTTACTATTATATACAACTTAAAGTTATATACTACTCAAATTTAAAAAATTATTATTGCATCTCTAGTTTATCACAATACAAACGTCTTAATAATATAATGAATAGTAAGGTAGCTAATGGATATTAGGGGGAGAGGGTTTCTAAAATATATTCTTTGTATAATAAACAAAAGCAATGATATTTTAAATTATAGCAAATTAATAAAAAGGAATTTTTTTAAAGGACTTGATTGCGATTGTTTTTTTTTTTATTGCAAAGTATTTTTACGTCTGGAATATTTGAAATTTGCAACCTAACGTCATCTTCAGCATCCAATCTGTTTTCAAAATTTTCGCATACATATCTTGAAACATATGACATAAGACGTTTCACACCTCTTTCGGCAATTTCAAGGTATTCTTTTTCTAATGTCAATCCATATATACATAATATCAACTTGATTATTTTCAATTGAGTACTGGTCTATGTAGCTCCAAGGTCGATGTAGCGATCGGCTCTAAGGTGAAGGGGCCATTGCTCAGACTCTCTTTTGTTAACTGGTGACATCTCTGTAAATCCATCTTTTCTCTTATAAGAGAAGCATTGCAGTGAATCATTAACTCATATTGTAAACATTGCTCCCCATCTTCAAAACGGACGAGTTTTACTAAAAAGGAATGTTTTTGAAAGGCGAATGTTACATAAAATTTAAGGTGTAAAAAATTATGTTACACAAAGTGTGAAGTATGAAAGAAAACCCATGTTTAAAAAACTCTTTTTTTTACTGGTGTTATTTTGTAATGATATAAGGGGATAAATGGGACATATTTGCTGTTTATGTCTGTGGAAATTTTAGGTATAAAATGCAGTATTACATAATTATAATTAGTAGAGTAATCGATAGTTTACTTAACTGAATATTATGAGGCAAGGTTAAATACTAATATCCAGCATATACTTTTTATTGCAATTTCTTATTCCTTTTTTACATTCCAGTAAATTTAATCATTTGTAATCATTCCAGTGTATGAAGAATATAATATATATTTTTCTTTTAATCAATGTGTTGTGGCCGCGGTAGCCTAGTGGTCACGCTCACGGGCTTGCAGCTGGCGTTGTTATCATTAAATCGTGGGTTTGTATCGTTAAGTCGTGATACTACTTAATACACGCCGTGTAGTGGTGAGGCCCAATAAATCTGGACAAGGTTCCAAGGAGAGGTGAGGAAGTTTGGAGAGAGAAGGGCCCTCTAAGATGTCGTTCTTGTCACTTGATCGAAGTTAAAAATTACAAGATCCATCACCAATAGGCCTGTTGCTTCTCAGTGGAACTTTAATAAACGATCACACACGCACACACTTTACCATTGTATTATACATATAGATGTATATATACTGGCGTTGTATATATCATTACAGATGTAAGTATACTTGAGATTTAATGATAAAAAATTTGTCAAAATGAAATAATCATATGGAAATTAATCATACCTAAGTTTTATTGGATTTATTATTTGTTTGATAATGTGTATTTACTTAAGTGACATGAAAACGAATATAGTAATATCGACGTTTAAGTGCAGACAATGAGATATTATGTGATTTATGTTTATAAATTTTTCCTTTAGACCCATCAACAGCTTTAGAGAGAGATTTATTTAGGTATGCAATATTCAGTACAACAGAAGTAATACAGGCTCACTCTATTTGTATCCTGCTTTTTTAATTTAACGATTCACTAATCCCATTAAAATGTACTGCAAATTTCAAAACAGTATTTATTTTAGAATGAATAGACATTTAGTTTCGACAAATAATAAAAAAATATAATAAAAAAATATAACGAAGACAGGAAAAGCCCAACTATAGCCACTTCATTTAATTACCGTTTCAGAAGAAATAACACTTCTTTTTAAAAAATGAAACGAACTGATAAAACAATTTATTGCTGTTCTCTGCCGTCATAAAATATTATTACAAAAATTTATAAGATATAATGCATAAACAATAATTGAAAACGAGCAACAGCGATCGTTTGCATGTAATCATATTAGCAAAAAAAAAAAAAAAAAAATGCTTGAAAATAAGATAAAGTAATATCGTCAACCGAAAAAAAAATGATGAAGTAAACTATTCAAAATATGAAGCATGGTAGAATCGAGGGAGAATTCAGGACACCTTTTCACTTCAGATGCAAAGTCAAATTCGGAGTTCACAGATGGTAATAATGTCTTTTAAAACGATAACATTTTTTTTTTAGTTCTGATTACAATTTTCTATTGAAAACCAATCAGAATTAATTTGATATTCACCGATTTCATTAGTTTTAAATAAAACGATGATGAATTTTAGAAAACTAAGTATGTTTCAAAATTTTAACTTAAAATGATCAAGCCAACTTTCTAAATAAAAGAAGAGTTATATTTCCTGATTTTCCTTTTTTTAAAAAAATTTACATCCTCGTTGATACTTAAGTTAATTATTTCGATTAAATAATCTTCTCTGACCGAATCGATTACTTAATTTCCCCAAATATAATCAACCCAACTGAAGGTTGAAGCATTCGTGCAAATGAATTATTCAATTTCACTACAACATCGATTACTTAAACATCACTCCAACCTATTTAAATAGCATTCTGACGAAGCGGAACTTCACCAACTGGGGGATTGATTATGCAAATTGTAAGAATTTCGTACAATTTGTCGCGTATTTGCTAGAAGTAATAAAACTTCGAAATACTCATTCTCGTTCAATGGAATATACATTATATTAGGTAAATGTTGGATAAGAAATTCTTTTTCGGGTATCTTCATAAACTATTTCGAATCTTATTCATTCAATTGTTTCATTAGACCTTAGAGATTCCTAAAAAAGAATAGAGATTACTAAAAAAAAATCTAATGAAATAAGATATTTTTATAACTCAATATTGAATGATAGCATTTATTACATGCAATTTGAAAGAATTTCTCTCAATTTGATCAACGGTATTCAATTTTGTTCCCAATATTTATTATTTAAATCTCTACTTTAATTATTTTTCATACATTGTTAAGAGTAAAAATAATAATTAAATAATGTGTTTTATGATATAATCATCTGAAAACTGTAATACATCAATGATTACGATAATAACCAACATTAAATTGTCGAATTTAATGATTTTTGAGAATTCTATTATACATTTCTATAGAATAAACATTCTTAAAATTCAATTTGCAGTTTAATTTTCATCAACAAAATTATTCAATTTTAGATTTAAAGGTTTTTAATATATGCATTTACATAGCACAAAGTTATTCAAAATTATTATCCAATTTTAAAATTCCATATTTTCAGAAATGAAATACACAGAAAGATAAATAATACATGAAAACAAAAAAAACCATGGAAGTTTTATACTGAGAAAAATAGATGGCCTTTGTGAGTTCTCTGTGAAGCGATTTCACTAAAGTTGTTTTATAAGCTTTCTCGGAGTTATCTCACCGTTTGATAAATCGCAGTGTACCAGATGACTTGATGTTACGCAGTTGGCCACCTAAGTCACCTAATATGGCCCCATGTGATTTCTTCCTTTGGCGCTTTGTAAAAGATAAAGTGTATGCACCCCCATTACCTACAAATTTATTTGAACTTAAATAATGGATATCTGCAGCTGTACAATCAATTATCAGAGGGGATTTACACCATGTTTGGCAGGAATTCATTTATCGAATTAACATTATACGTGTTACTAAATGAAATTATATCGAACTATTGAAATAAATTTCCATATTTTCCCTTTACACTCATGTATTACTCATCATTCTGTGTCACTTATTTATGAAAATATAGCATTTTTAAATTGGATCATTCATTTCGAATAACCTTGTAACTAAATATTTTATTTTTCAAAATGTTCATCTGAAAACTCTAATATATCTCTGATTACGATTATAATCCCCACCGAATTATTAAACTTAATAATAAGAAAATACCATTAAATATTTCAAAAAATTAAACGTTGTTAAAAATTAATCTATAGCAAAATTTTAATAAATGCTATTTATTCTTAGAATTTGAAGGTTTTTAATACATGTCTAAAATAGTATTTGCTTGCGTGGAATTTGAATTCATGCTTCTGAGTTTGGATTAAATGCCAAAATATTAAAAAGAAGTTTCAACGAAATTAAAACAGAAAGGGGGAACTTTTTGAAAGAAAAAAATTAATACATCATTCTTTTTAAGTTAATAATCAAATATCTATATTTTTGAGGAAAACTATTCTGAATGAGTCCTGTTCATCAATATTTTTACCCTACGAGTATTTGATAAGATAAATATACTTGCTTGCCAGCCATATATGTGTTAATTTCTAGAAGTATTCAGAAAAATCTGCAATCTGTGTTGCATAATTCTTAAGCTTTTAATTATGTGGAACAAGAGCTTACATCCACTGATATCATTAAAGGTTTAACAATTTTCTTAATACATCATTGTTCTAAAGTTGTTCCTCCTCTTTATTAATAGGAATCAGTAAGATTAAAATTATCGGGTTTAAACTTAGAAAACTACTTTTAACATTTACAAACGCATAAACATCAGGAATATTATAGGTAGCAATTACTGCGTTACTACCCTTGTGAAACTCAAAAATCATACAAAAATGATATGCACCTCTTCTGGTATTTGGCTGGTCATTTTACTTAAAACTGCACACAAAAAAGATTAAATCATTTACAAACATGAACAAGTCACTTTAATCTTAAAGTGGTCTTTGGTATGACTGTGAAATACCCAATGAGCTGATAAATGCAAACAAGTATTGAATTCCGCAGAAATATCCTAATATATTTATATATATTGGAAAACTTTAAAAAATGTAAGTATGCATAAAATAAAAAAAAGGATAAAACAATAAGCAAAGTAACTAAAAATAATTATAGTAATTTAAAATAAATAAAATCTACTTAATAAAGAGTAAATGTAACATTTATTTTGAATGTTGGGAAATCCTGCTTTGGGATGATTAATTTTGAACAAACTCGAAACCTTTTTTAGTTATTGTGTAACATTTTTTCTTAATTTGTTTTTCAGAACTCGTCTCTCCTGTTTGGATGATAGAGAAGTATGAGAAATTATAATTTTAACTTTATAACAAAATGTTGTGATACAGTTATCTTTATATTTTTTAGATCATTTTAAGAATTCTTACGTTTAAATAATGATTTAGAGAATTGAAATTAAATGAGATGTAAACTTTATTTAAACTCCAATTGGTTCATAATTGATGGCAATTTCTAGATAATAATAATAATTGAATATTTTGAAGCACAATATGCAATAATTATGCTAAAAATAATATATATATATATATATATATATATATATATATATATATATATATAGTTTAAAAATTACAACATTTGGTTTCGTAGCAAAACTCATTATTTTCGTTAAAAATTGTAAACGGGAGGAATTTTTCATACAAAAATTGAAAAATAAAGGCAAAATATTATTCGACTATAAAACTTAATATTATATGAGAGGAACTAAGAAATAAACATATTTCTTTCGACCGCAGCAAAAGAATTTGCTTTAAATAATAAAACATATTTTCTGAAGATTTATTTTCAAACCGAAGATATGTATATGAGACATGTCAAAAGTAAATTTCAGAAAACATAAACTTATTTTTCTAACGCTACAACAAAATACATATTTCCCTTCGATATCTTACAGAAAGAAAATAGCGGAAAAGAAATTACGCTAGCGTCTTGTGGGCAAGAACGTACGTCACCCGAAGAAAGGGAAATTGCATTCGGATTCGTACTCGCCAAGGGTCGTTTCACCGCCAACCTTTTTGGGAATTCCTGGTCATCTTCAGAAAATAAAGACATAGAAAAAGGAGAAAACACATAAAAGAAATTCGAGCTGATGTGCGAAAAAGAAATAATGGATACGTGCAAAATGTTGACATTGTAGAAACAGATGCTGCTGTGTAGAAAAGTTAGAATGGGCTGAAGTATGGAAATAGAAAAGACTGAGCATAACAAAGCATATTGTTTCGAATTAAAAAAAACAACCCCATAAACATTAATTTTCGAACAAATTACTGATAATTCCACTTGATTGTTCCATCGCCAGACAATTTTTAAATACTCAATAATTAATAGTCAAACGATTCGAAAGTCTTAAAATGGAGGGAACCACACTATTTTATTCGGAACTGCGAATATTCAACATTCAAAATCTAAATCATTAATACCTGTGGATAAAGCATTTACACACGTACGAATATATATATATAATCTTTAATGATATCTTTTGAGTTGTATGGAAATTATAGAAAAATTAAGTATTGGGATTGAAAATTCTACGAAAACATGTCTGTGATTTCTTCACAGTTAGAAAGAAATATTAATGGACAACTTTATAAGAACTAATACTGTCACACATATTTAAAATCAAAGTATCTGAAATTATTAAAATTTTTACCATCATATCCTTTATTAATTAAAAATTACGATTGTTATAAATACATTGCTGGCCAATAAAATTGCTATACTTGGAAGGAGGCACAAAACAAACATTTAATTTACGTGAAAGGTACCACAAGCTAGAACATTCAAGGCATTTTTAAAAAGGCAGATAAGAAACACTTCATTTACAGTGTGGATGAAAGGTAAGATTGCATTAAGGCTTACTCATTTCTTACTGAAAAAAAATAGCATTTTTAATTTAAAATGTATTTTCTCATACAAAGGTAACATTTTCTCAAGGCTGAGGTAGCCAAATGGACATGGTTGTGGACTTGGGGCTGGGGTTGTTTCAGTCCAGTCATGAGTTCGAGTCCTAATGCCCCTAAAGACCCACCGTTTTGCAATCCACTGGACGCTGATGCACGTGATCAAAGTCCAAAGTTCTGCCATTGGCGTGGTGCAGAAGTTTGGAGAGAGAGGTGCCAGCTCAGATGTTGCGTCCTCATCACTTGATAGAGATTCAAAATGTCGAGGTCCGTCCCTAATAGCCTTCGTGTTGCTTCTTAGTGTGACGTTAGTAAACAATCAATTCAAATCCATTTATAGAATTAAGGAATTTTTTAGTTTAGTTTTTATTAACGTTGCTCTAGAAGCAACACGAGGGCTATTGGTGACGGACCTCGTAATTTTGAACCACTGTCAAGTGACGAGGACGACACCTGAGCTGGCACCCTCGTCACTCTTAACATCCACACCACGCCACGGGAGGACTTTGGGCCCCGAACAGATTTAACAGTGCATGTGTCCCGGCTACACGTTGGGTCTTTGGCGGCCAAGGATCGAACCCGCGACTGAACGAAACCTACCGGTCGTGAGCCCACGACCTTGACCACTAGGCTACCGCGGTCCTATGGAATTAAGGAACAATACCTTTTAATACAGAAAACATTATCTGATATGAATTTCTGTATTAATAAGAAAAATGTAGTACTTTTTGCATTTCTTAGGAAAAAAAAAAGATTTTATGTTTTTAAATTGTATGCAAGCTAACTTATTGTAGTAATCTAGGCAAAATTCTGTTTTTTGAAAATGCTTTGAATCTAAAAAACCAATGTTACGAGGGTGAGTTTGTGAATGGTTACAAAAGCTAATAAAAAGGAAACCAAGATATTTACTTGAAAAGCGTCTCTATTTCTCTACACAATCGCCATTTACATTGAGGCATTTATACCAACTCTTTTCCAATACGTGTCGCATAAAAGTTTTAGGAATGATGTACAGCCATTTGCATACTCTACTTTAAGAGTTTAACAGGTGCAATTTAAGTGAAACTAGCAGGTGATAATCGCTTGGAGCAGGAACTAGGCTGTAAGGCTAATGTTGAAGAAGTTGCCCGAAACTCTTCAGTTTTCTCATGGATAAATTTGTATGAGTCCTGTAAGTATCATAAGGAAACAAGACTCATCGAGTCAATTGGCCTAGATCAGGGGGGGCGAACCTTTATGTATCAACGTGCCATTTTTTTATAAAAAAAAAATGCTTAATGAGGCCATGGACGTACTGTCAAATAATTTTGACCTCGTGATTATTGGGAAAATAATAATACTAAATACTATCAACTCAAAACTCTTCATTTACTGCAATATATATATATATATATATATTGCAATGTCTCTGTTATAAGCGTAATTCAAATTAAAGCAACATTAGGGTGACTTCAATTGTTGTAGATTAGATGACAAATAACTTATATTAGGGTTGTAAGATGTTACTTTTAGCAGAATGCATGCTGAACTGGAGTCATTTGTTAAACGGTTTCTAAGCGAGTCTTTAATGTTATTTATCTCTGAAAATAATGACTCACATGCATAGGTAGATGAAAATATGGTTAAAATAGCACAAGCCAGCTTCTTCAAACAGTTAAATGTGTCTGGTAATGAATTCCCTGTTTCCAAATTTTGTTATTGACATTTTTACTTATGTTGCTTGTCAATATTTCGTTTCAAATAATTCCATTACTTCTCTTATTTCATTAATTTTGAATCCATATTGAACTAGACAAGAAATCAATTAGCTGCGTCAGATCAGGATACATAATAAACTTGAGTGCTTCCGATAATTCTTTAAATTGAGAAAATCTCTCTGAAAATTAATTGATTGAAGAATCAATTACAAAAATAAATTCTTCAGTTTCTCATGTATACCTAGAACGTTGATATTATTTTCAAGTTTGGAATATACCTGTAATTTCTTGTAATAATATTGTTCCTGAGAAAACATGCAGTTTAGCGTCAAAAGCGCGAATGAGATCTGTCATGACGATAATTGTTTTATTTGTGCCTTAAAGCTTCACGTTCGATTCATTGAAGCGTTGGCATATGACTGTAAAAAACATCCATTTTGAAAGCCACATAACATTCAACAACTAAGTATTGTTCAATTTCCCCCTCATTTTGCAGAAACAGTCTGATTTCTTCCAAGCAATCAACAAATATTTGAAGTACGTTCCCGCGGATCAACCAGAGAACATTACTAGTTATACATCAGTAAGCCATTATACACCGAGGTGACTTCATTTAACAAAGCGTCATACTTTAGCTTATTTAAAGCCTGTGACGAAATGAGATTGAATATTTTTGTGACAACCGCCATTACACTATCAAGAGATGTTAAACCACTCTCAGCATTCACAGTTTGTTGGTGAATAATGCAGAGGAATTCAAGAATCGAATCTTCTATGTCTGTTTGAAATAAAATTATGAAACCAAATTTTTTTGCCCACCATACTTAGAACACCATCAGTTATTAATGAAACAATTTTTTTCAAATCAATTTCTTTTTCAGCAAGCGAATTTTCAACGGTCGTACAAATATATGTGCCTTTTGTAGTAGTTAGTAACGCTGTTATCATAATTAATTCTTCCTTAATGACGTTTTCTACGCAATATTGCGCAAAAACAGCTAAACTTGCAGATTTAGTGACAACAGAGCTTTCGTCAAGACATAACGAGAAAAAGGAGCTAAGTTAAAGCCAATTTTTTTTGTTGATCTGCTACATTTCTGGCCACTTTTAGGATTCTTCCTTTTATTTTGTTTCTAGATAGAAGGGTATTTTTGATGCGCTGAATTATCTTATCCTTATTATCGAAATCATCAAAAAGTGAGGGCATGCATGCTAACCAGGCTTCCTTCAAAAACTCTCCCTCTTGAAAAGGTTTACTATGTCGAGCAATGACATTTGCAGCCTTGTAACTTGTCGTGCTCTTATGACAATTTTTGTCAACATATTTAATTATAGACGTCGACTGTTTTTTTCTATCTTTCAATGCACTTGTAATTAATTCCTTTTGCTCCGGTTCGCTTTTTTGACTAAAGAATTTTTGATTTGTTTCAAAATGCCGTTTTACAGACAATGTTCTACATACAACACCACTTTGTTGCCTTTACTAATCATGCCATATTCCTCAGTCCACCAAGTATGAAATTCTGAGATACTCTTACACACTTTTCGTTTTTTTGCTGAACTAGCCATATTAAATAACAGTTCAAAATTGTAAATATAACACAAATATACTTTAAAATACAGTTGTGTCAATGAAATTAACTAGTATGGTATGCGTAAGCAAACCATGCTTCATTAGCAATTGTATTCCACGATGCAAACACACTAACAAACGAGCGCGCTTCCTACCCGCCACCTCGAGCCCGAACACTCCGTAGCTTAGGATCACTCCCATTCGTTCATAATATACTTCATAGTGAACTTTGTGATCGGTGTCGTACCAAAAATATTGTGTCGCGTGCCATCAACGGCACGCGTTTTATTGGTTCGCCATCCCTGGCCTAGATATTTTCATCCAGAAGATTAATATAGAAAAGATTATCATAGTTCCATACCGTTTCAGGAAATATGCAAGCAAAACTTTTTGAAATCTCCCAAACATTGACAGCATAACCTTACCTACTGACAGCACATAATTCAATTAACCTTTTGAAGATCTAGATTCCATATCAGAGAGGATCTCTTTGATTCGGGGTGAGATTGATGAAATTATGTTTCTTCCTCAGTAAACAATGCCAGCCATCTATTGATAAATTTAGAAAAAAATTACTACTTCTAATTTACTCTCTGAATTACCATTGTACTTTGTTTCATTAATGCTTATGTTAAAGCTTTATTTTTTTGATAGAATAAACATATATTCGACATTTAAATTTCAACAGATGTTGTATTTCATTCCTTGATATAAAATAAGTTTTAAGTATGTATCATAAGAGAGTTTCTTACTAAAAATTACATTTTAAACTCAAAGGAATGAAAGTAAATCATGAAATCCAAAGCAGAAACAACAACCCTTTTGATCACATATTAAACAAATTATTCTAAGTTTTACATATTATAACAGCAATAAAGTGTGACATAATTTAAGAAACATATTTGTATACATCTCATATTTTATCGCTTCAAAATTTCTTTATTTGGTGCCCTTTATTTGTATGTTTCACATCTTTATAGAAGATGATTATTATCATTGAACTTCTATTACATTTTATTGCTATACAAAATCAGTTTCGTTACCACAATTTGAATAAATGAGTTTTGTTAAGTTGTGTTTTATTTCTGAACATTTTTCTCAGTAGAACCAAAAAATTTCACTTAGTCACATTTTAATTACCTAAAACAAATTCGCTAATCACCATATTCTCTCAAAAGCAATAGTGATTTGTATCAATAATATATATAAGTTAGATTTATACAACAATAAAAAATTTTTTGAACGTTTTTTCTTATTTTTATTTGTTTAAAAGTTAACATTTAAATGACTCTTTGTTCAAAATTAATTATTTTGGTATTAAATATTATTGGTCAGATAAATATCTGATTTGCTTATTTACTTTCTTGAAGAATCCTATTATGAAAGTATGGAAACAGCAACTTATATTAAGGTCACAGAAATTAATTGTTATCTTTAGTTGTTTTTGAAAAAAGAAATTGATTTTGAATGTAACATAAAATTATATAACTTCGAAAAAGTCCATATTTATTCTGAAGAAGGTAAAATAAACATGTAAAATAGAACAATTTATACGGAGGCAGTTAAACAAAACTTTGCAATGAAAGTAAAGCCTTGTATAAAATAAAATATATTGTTTTTTCTCCTAATCCTCTTTCGAAAATGATTAAACACAGAGAGATCATCGACAAGAATAAAATTTCCTCACCAGTACTTTAGAAGCCGAAAAAATAGCAAAACTACATAAGAAAGTTTAATTTATTAAATTTTTGCCAGCGTTTGTTAAAATAATTTTCAAAGTAAAACAAATTTTCGTAAATGAATGTACATTGTTAAGTTCTAGGTAATCTATTAAAACAAAAAGTTCAGCTGCGCTCTGGTCTGAGTTTTAATAAAAAGTATTATTACATTAAAAGAACTGTAATGGTGTTAACAAATTTTTGAAAAAAGTAGGGGACTGAAATAGCAGCTTCATATTTTAGTTGTTCCCAAAGCGATTATTTTGACTTCAAATTTATATATACGCGGTAAATTTAGTTATTTTATTTTCTGTAATGTACCATCAAGAGTTTCAAGACCCTTTAAATGCCTAAAATTCTTTCCTCAAAAATGTTCACACCTATAAAGTTAATATGAAAGAAAGTGTTCTTTATAACGGATGATATCAATTTATGATTATTAAACATTCTTGGCAAAGTTATATGATTTAAATATCACCTTAAGAGAATAACGTTTATTTGGGCCAGTCCCTTTCATTCGACGTTTATAAA
Organism: Nephila pilipes; assembly: GCA_019974015.1. NCBI lineage: Eukaryota > Metazoa > Arthropoda > Arachnida > Araneae > Nephilidae > Nephila > Nephila pilipes. The sequence continues at coordinate 433,339 of BMAW01034875.1, read as the reverse complement.
AATAAATTACTTTCATTCAATGTTTATAAAAAAAAGTAAATTTTAAAAACTCTATGTGTTTTAAAACTAACATTTAGCTTCACTGTAAAATGGTGTAATTGTTTTAAAAACATTATAAACACATTTCTTGGTTAACTATTTAATAAAACATGATGAATATATTTATTAAGTATTAAAAACATAAGTATATAAAATTGTGATTTAATTTAGAAGGATTTATATTCGAATGAGCTTATAAATCAAAAGTCAAATTTTACTGTAAATCTATCACGATTAAGCAATGAATCAAACAAAATTTTAATTTTTTTTCTAAATTTTCCCTTTTTTGTTTACATTCTAAAAATAAATTAGGCCTTAGATATCCGACTATCTTTTTTTCCCTCAAGGTGTTTGCTGTCTTTGGAAAATGCAAGTGACAAGCTCCCGGGACACTCTCTAATCTTACCATTCTCCTTGACATTACACGTTACCTCTTTCTTCCTTTATTGCATTAAAAATAAACGTTTCAACCATGTTATGTGAGAATTACACATACACAGATGTATATATATAGTACATATACATAAATAAAGCAAGAAAATTAAAGAAGTAGTTTAAATGTGAAATACTTAAACTTGTTTTTAAAAAAACCCAAATTTAATTCAGAAATAGTGATTCACAATTAAAAATTGCAAAAAAGTCAAGATTAAGAGGACAGACTAAAATTAATAAAAATCAAGCAACAATCTAATTAATTTTTACACTTGATTTTATATTCACTTGCAGTGGCTCTCTGTAACAATAATGCTAGAAGTTAAAAATGCCTTAATAACTAGCCCGAGAGAGGTGTCTCTCTTAGCTAAGTTGGAAGAGTCCCACGCTGGACACTAATGAAGGACATTTAAAATCATGTACACGTCTATAGAATTATCTTTTGGGCAAAAGTGAAATTACAATTCATACACAGCCCTGTTTTTTTTTACAACTCATTCGCAGCAGTTCTAGATTCAGTCATTGAATGCATATTTGAAAGTTTCTTTTTTTGTAGAGATGAATGCTTCTGTAAATCGGATCTAAAAAAAAAAAAAAAAAAAAAAAACGACAAACGTTACAAATGATGTTAATATTTAATTTTAACATTTTCCCGATAATTTAAAAGTGTTATTTCGGGATATGCATTCTTCAACAAAACTATTAATTTTAATATATTTTTTCTGTGTACAAGCAATATTATACATACAATATCTCAAATCAAAATGTTCATTGATTTACCTCTGGACATCAGATAAACATAAGAGTTTAAATATAAAAGAGTATATCATAAATCTGAAACATTACGCATATTGTGTATCATAAACTGAATTCCTACATATCCAACATCATGAAACATTCATCTTTTGGTAAAAGAATCTTCTATTTTTGGCAGGTTTTCAAAGAATCAAAAATCATCTTGTCCTTGCAAAAGATTTTTCGCTAAAAAATTTAAATATTTTTCCTTATAAATAAATATTAAATCATTCCATTCCTCTTCTGTTTCAATAAAATTCGCATAAATCCTCTTGAATACATATGATATGCTCAAGATAATGATTCTTTTATGATAATAATGTTTTACTATTATTTTGAGTCGATGATCCTTTCTTGTTTTGTACCATAAAAATTATATGTATTGTAAACTTACCTAATTGAAAATCAAATGTCCTCACTAAATGTGTGTACATTCATATCTACATTTCAGGAAAAATAACCTCAAAATTATATAAAATATGTAAACTTCTTATATATGATACATAATTATATATAAAATGTTTTCTCATAACTTTTTTTCCTTCCTTTTAATTTGACGAATAAATTTATTTTCATATTACATAACACGCAACAAAAATTATTTACAAAACAAAATAGTTTGAGCAACAAACACTAAATTAGAATATACTTCAATTTCAAGATAAAACATTTTTATTCCACAGAGGAATAAACTTTACATTTCATAATGGAAGGTAAGGAATGAATAGATTCATGCAAATTTAAATACAAAAGCTCCTCAATTTTATTTTTTATTTCTATTATATTTCAAAATACATTATTATATTTTATAATTTTAATTTTGGGTTTCAAGATGATAAAAAACGGAAGAAAAATGAAAAAGAAAAAAAAAATATTATATTGTTTTCTTTTATATTTTATGGTATTATGTGAGATAAAAATGTTTTTGATATTTTAAATTTTTAGTCATCATTTTTTATTCAGAAATTTACTTAATTATTTAATATTTACATTAAGGTCCCATGCAAGAATGATATCCTTAGGTAAATTTCTGCAATTCATAAAATAATAGAAGTTTTATTTTATTAGCATATTTCTTGTAAGTTTTATTAATATGCACACCTTTACTACCCTTGCATATTTTTCAATCACTGACTATCTAATTTTAATAAGGTTTTATTAAATGAATTCTATTCCTAGTTTTCTTTACACATTTTATTTTGCATGTGAAATTTCCAGAATAGGATGAAATCATATTACATTCACGATGTTTTCACAGAACAAAATAACTTTACTGACAAGACTGAAAGATAAATTCAGTGAGGAAAGTTAAGCAGTTTCAAAAATATCAATATTATCCGATGTCAAATCGATATTGTCTGCTTTCTCTAACTTGTGTCGCACTATTTGGCTCGAAGTCTTGTTTGTTGACATTGATTGCAGGCAAGTTTCAAAGACCGGTGAAAAAAACTCAAGTCTTACTTCTTGTTCCTAAAAGTCACCTTCAAACTTTTCCGTAATTCTTGAGACTGACATCTTCTAAATTGTAAAAAATTTACCTTTTACGTTTAATTACCTGTCTGTTTTTAAAATAACTTCTCATTTGAAAATAAATTCTGAAGCTTCTTTGAAGATGAAGGGTATGAAAGTAAACTATTTACTTAGAAGAAGTCTCATTCATATTGAAGACGTAGATATACAATTAAGAAAAGCTGATGGTCACTCTTCATTATATTATTACGAAAGAAAAGATTTCTTAAATTTTTTTTATTAGTTTTCATTTCTTAAAAGATAATATTGTTATTTCATCAGCTTAAAACTTTTGACCATGTCTAAATATTTGCATAAACATTTATACTGGAGAGTCAATTTGAAATATATGATGATATAATCAATTGTTAGTTAATATTTTCGATAACTGTTAATAAAAGCTACCTAAATATCAATAATGTTTTATCATTAAAAATTAAAATATTTCGTTATGAAATTAAACAGGACCTTTATTCTGAAAACCTTGGCAAGAACTTTGTATTTGGTGCTTTTGAAATATCAGATCCAATTTCTGTGACATATTTTAATGCGAAAATAACCAATGTTGAAAGTGGTTAATAAAACGCAGAGCTTAATTTTTATAATTGTATTTAGTCTCAATAATTCTTTTTCTCACAATATTTAATTACTTTTTTTTCTGAATGTTACAAAAAAGTCTAAACATGTTGAATTCTATGAGAACTCTTTTTAAAATTGAGTGTTAATCTTGAAATATACTAGTCGAGAAAGCACAGTCGGATGAATGGTGAGAAGCAAGTAGGATTAAGCAGTTTCTTGTTAGTACATTTTCAGTAGGCAGTGAATATTTAATAACCTTTAAAGAAGACTGTATTAACCCTCCGAGCGTTTTACTTTTTTGTGTAAAGCTATACCGAAAGCGATCTACTTAGGCACAGCTAAAGGTCCCGAAAAGTTTTCCCTTTCCATTCACAAATTCTTCAAAAATGCAAGAGCCTCCTGTTCCTCCCCCCTTTTATGACGCGGGTGGTCCACACAACCCCATGGGTTGGGCATTTTAATTGCTTAGATCCGACGCTTAGATAAGCGATTTCGTTGCCTAGGGGAAATCTTGTACGGCAGGCTACAAGCAAGCAGGAATGGGGTTCAGATTATTCACAGATCAGAACTTGGAAGATGTTCGTCCGATCTATTGAGTTTCAATAAAAGCGTTCCAACAAATGAAGAATAAAAAAATATAGCTTGATAAAAATTGGTGGGTTCATAGTTGAAAAATATTTGTTTGCTTCAAACAATAGAAAAATTCTTTTTTCTGTAATTTTTAAAAACTTTTTTTTTAATTTTAATATTACGATTTTAACCTAGAAAAAGCACCCTATATTCATTATTGAATACGAGACCAAGAAAATACAAAATTGTTTGCATGTTTTGAAAAAAATTAATGATTAGTATTTGCTATCAAGCACTATTTGCTTAATCAAAGCGCCAGAATTGTCATAAAAGTTTAATTTTTATAGAAGATTGAATTCTCAGAAGCAGTTTGCTTGTAAAAATAAATATCAATAAATATTTTAAGGATAAAATAAAATCTTAAATTTCGTAAAATCACGTGTTTCAAATACAGTAATCGAGACGCATTAGGTCACATATTTAGGCGTTTTTTGGATCAGGTGAAGAATGCACACTTATTCATTATTTTCAAGGTATGAAGTAAAATTGGCGCCACTGTTTTAAAATTGAAATTTTGAACAGAATTTATTTTGAAAGATAATATTAAATGCTTCAGTAATTTGCATAATATTTTAGTGGACAGTAACGCTGATCCTCATAAAAATGTAAAAATTAGTTTGGTCAAACATATATCAGATCTGCAAAAAACCTTTTTTGAATCCTGTTCAAAATAAAAAATTATCTTGGATCCAAAATCTTTTTAAGACTTTTAATTCACTGAACTCCCAATAAAAGAAGTTGATGTGGTGTGGAAGTTAGGAGAGTGGGTGCCAGCTCAAGTGTCGTCCTCTGCACTTGACCGAAGTTCAAAATTACGAGGTCCATTGCCAATAGCCCTCGTGTTGCTTCCAGTGCGACGTTAATAAGAAAACACTAAACTAAACCCAATAAAAGAAGAAAACCTCCGAACTCCCAACAAAAGAAAAAATTGAGTGTATATCAGTTTGATTGATATATCACATTGATGTATACTCAATTGAAATTAAAAGTTAGTTAAGTGTTATAATGTATTTTTTGATTGACAATAGAAAATAATATCATGAAATTGCCGTAAGAGTTGTGAAACATCTAATATCATATGTTTCAACCTATATATGCGAAAAATCTTTCTCTTTGTACACTGCGACAAAAACAAAATACAGAAATAGGTCGGATGCTGAAGAAGACATTAGGTTGATGGTTTCAGAAATTTTTACAGACGTAAAAATACTTTGCAATAAAAAACAATCATGGTCAAGTCATTAAAATTCTTTTTTTTTTCATTATTTGTTATATTTAAAAAAAATATTGCTTTTGTTTATTATGCATAGGCCATATTTTAGGAAGAAAAAAAAACTTTCGCTACCTTAACATTCATTAATCTTACTAAGACGTTTCTAATAAAAAAATAGAAATGCAATAATAATTTTGTAAATTTGATTAGGATAAAGAGCTTTGATATCCTATTTTTTCTGCTGTTTGATCAAGGGGTTCCTTGAAGGTAATGGTAAGCTCAAAAGGTTCCCCAAAGTGCAAGAGGTTGAATACCTCTGCTCTAAGCGAAATATCCCATCTACATCCACTTTTGTGCAAAGGTAATATATTTTACATTCAATAAATAATTTTAAATTTTAATGGAGTATATATTCTTCAAAATGTCAAAATATTTCTAGCCATCTTCAATCCCACATTTTAATTTTCAACTTTCTGTTTCTTTGGTGTTTTCAAACTTTAAGTACATATTCGTATTATATCTTTTAACAGAAAATTGTCATCGATTACTACATCTTACATATCGGTTATTACAAATTTGGCAGTGAGAGAAACTTTTCCCTTTTTAATTTGTCTTTCAAAACAGTACACTTAAAACACTTTAGTTCAGTGAAGTTGACAGACATTTCCTCAAAGAATTCATAACAAATTTTGTAAGCAATTTTAAATTTTAGAAATGTATTCTTAATCCCAGGAATATAACCATATATAATTGTTAGTTTATTCTTTAGTATTAATGGTACGAATTTATCATCATATCTCGTTCTATATCGGAATAAAATAAACTGTAGCTGAAATGTTATGATGTTTAATTTCTTTGGTAGTTTTACAGAAAAATAATGTCTGGCTGTAGAGAAAAGAGAGCGTATGATTTGATCTATTGAAAGGTGATATTTTTTCCAAATGTAAGGTATTTTTTAAATTTAAATAACTTGACCGAAGCGGATCATATAATTTCAAAATGCACTCTATTTGTGCTCTGTTTGTGTGCTGGTTTCAAAGTAAACCACCTCACTTCTGAATAGCCGAGGAGCTTTTTATATTCAATATCAAAATGAATGCAAAATTGCTTACGATTTGCTTCTCCAACCTTAAAGGGACTAAAATATATGTTTAAGTTCAGTGCAAAATATTCACAATATGTAAAAATAATATTCATCTATTAATTTTAGTCCATTTTACAAATTGTACCTAAAAAGAGTTATATGTGTTTATTAGATCAAAAATTCGTTTATAACAAATCAGGTATAATTTTGGGTAGTTTAAATTTCAATATAATATACATATTTTAAAACAAATGCAAAAAGAGTCAATTTATTCAAACTTGTATTTCATGAATAAAATAAATCAGTGTTCATATGTTCTCAAATAAACAAAATTGTAATCAAAGTGTTCATTCAATTTACAAAAAATGCAAAGAATCGTATATAAGCAATAATTTTAATTGTTACAAATGTTAAAAATATCAAAGACACATAAGAAAAAAAAAAAAAAATATTTTATATTAAATGCTTAAACAAAACAAAAGTACTAAGTCTTTAAAGTACCTTAATGCCTACTTTCAGAACAATTTGTTATTTGAGAAAAAATTGTTTGTGAAACACAATATTGTGTATATATAACAGTGTACAGTTTAATTTAAAATTATAATTGAATTTAAAATTATAAATTTTTTAACATTTGTGATAATAATGTCACTTATATCTATTTTTAATAATCTGTGAATGCATCAAACTATTACTTTATTATGTTGACGGTATATTTAATATTACGCATAATATAACGAACAAATTTCTAACTGAATTTTAAAATAATTATTTCAGAAACTATTGTAGATATGCTCATAATTTTTGTATACCGAAGTTTTAGTATCTCAGCTTTGCTTCCAAGTAAAATTTTTATTTTATATTCACCAAATTGTTCAGCATATTTTTTGCTAATGACGTGCGGTTTTTAACTGATTTGTAAAAAACTTACGGAATATATGAAAATATGCTGGCGATGAAATTTATTAAATTTTGAATTTTATATTTTAAATTTTCATAGAATTGTAAATTTATGTGATTAATAATTTTTAACTTTGTATGTACCATACATAAATATTTTTTGATGTAATTTGAAAAGCAGATTTTCAGGGTAGCTTATGTAAAATTCGTAGTTGTATAATGTTAAGATTACGAAAAATGTCCGGATTTTAATTACATGTACTTCAATTATCCTTTAACAGAAGATAAATTATAAGGGATTTTACTCATATGAATATTTTTTAAATTTGAATCTTCAAATAATTAGTAATCAAAAGTATCTGTGCAAAAGTACAGTTGATACTTACACGTATGAACAAATATAAATGTGTGCAGATGCTATTAATTACTAATTTTTCAAAAATCAAGTTTGAAAAATATGAGTTGGAGTGGGAAATCGCATTCTTTTTCTCTTTGAGGGAAGATGTAGTTCAGTTATTTAAAATTCGGATGTATTTCAAAACTTAACATTACAAAACTGAGTATCATGCGTAAGCTGTCCTGAATACCTGGCTTTGAAATTATGAAAAAAAAAACTAATAGATTTAAAAAAAAGTTTAATTTTTGGTATTACTTTTATTCATGCATTAG
>BMAW01034875.1:404516-425089 GCA_019974015.1 Nephila pilipes | reverse complement strand
GACATCAGATAAACATAAGAGTTTAAATATAAAAGAGTATATCATAAATCTGAAACATTACGCATATTGTGTATCATAAACTGAATTCCTACATATCCAACATCATGAAACATTCATCTTTTGGTAAAAGAATCTTCGGTTTTTGGCAGGTTTTCAAAGAATCAAAAATCATCTTGTTCTTGCAAAAGATTTTTCGCTAAAAAAATTTAAATATTTTTCCTTATAAATAAATATTAAATCATTCCATTCCTCTTCTGTTTCAATAAAATTCGCATAAATCCTCTTGAATACATATGATATGCTCAAGATAATGATTCTTTTATGATAATAATGTTTTACTATTATTTTGAGTTGATGATCCTTTCTTGTTTTGTACCATAAAAATTATATGTATTGTAAACTTACCTAATTGAAAATCAAATGTCCTCACTAAATGTGTGTACATTCATATCTACATTTCAGGAAAAATAACCTCAAAATTATATAAAATATGTAAACTTCTTATATATGATACATAATTATATATAAAATGTTTTCTCATAACTTTTTTTCCTTCCTTTTAATTTGACGAAAAAAATTATTTTCATATTACATAACACGCAACAAAAATTATTTACAAAACAAAATAGTTTGAGCAACAAACACTAAATTAGAATATACTTCAATTTCAAGATAAAACATTTTTATTCCACAGAGGAATAAACTTTACATTTCATAATGGAAGGTAAGGAATGAATAGATTCATGCAAATTTAAATACAAAAGCTCCTCAATTTTATTTTTTATTTCTATTATATTTCAAAATACATTATTATATTTTATAATTTTAATTTTGGGTTTCAAGATGATAAAAAACGGAAGAAAAATGAAAAAGAAAAAAAAAATATTATATTGTTTTCTTTTATATTTTATGGTATTATGTGAGATAAAAATGTTTTTGATAATTTAAATTTTTAGTCATCATTTTTTATTCAGAAATTTACTTAATAATTTAATATTTACATTAAGGTCCCATGCAAGAATGATATCCTTAGGTAAATTTCTGCAATTCATAAAATAATAGAAGTTTTATTTTATTAGCATATTTCTTGTAAGTTTTATTAATATGCACACTTTTACTACCCTTGCATATTTTTCAATCAATGACTATCTAATTTTAATAAGGTTTTATTAAATGAATTCTATTCCTAGTTTTCTTTACACATTTTATTTTGTATGTGAAATTTCCAGAATAGGATGAAATCATATTACATTCACGATGTTTTCACAGAACAAAATAACTTTACTGACAAGACTGAAAGATAAATTCAGTGAGGAAAGTTAAGCAGTTTCAAAAATATCAATATTATCCGATGTCAAATCGATATTGTCTGCTTTCTCTAACTTGTGTCGCACTATTTGGCTCGAAGTCTTGTTTGTTGACATTGATTGCAGGCAAGTTTCAAAGACCGGTGAAAAAAACTCAAGTCTTACTTCTTGCTCCTAAAAGTCACCTTCAAACTTTTCCGTAATTCTTGAGACTGACATCTTCTAAATTGTAAAAAATTTACCTTTTACGTTTAATTACCTGTCTGTTTTTAAAATAACTTCTCATTTGAAAATAAATTCTGAAGCTTCTTTGAAGATGAAGGGTATGAAAGTAAACTATTTACTTAGAAGAAGTCTCATTCATGTTGAAGACGTAGATATACAATTAAGAAAAGCTGATGGTCACTCTTCAATATATTATTGCGAAAGAAAAGATTTCTTAATTTTTTTTTTATTAGTTTTCATTTCTTAAAAGATAATATTGTTATTTCATCAGCTTAAAACTTTTGACCATGTCTAAATATTTGCATAAACATTTATACTGGAGAGTCAATTTGAAATATATGATGATCTAATCAATTGTTAGTTAATATTTTCGATAACTGTTAATAAAAGCTTCCTAAATATCAATAATGTTTTATCATTAAAAATTAAAATATTTCGTTATGAAATTAAACAGGACCTTTATTCTGAAAACCTTGGCAAGAACTTTGTATTTGGTGCTTTTGAAATATCAGATCCAATTTCTGTGACATATTTTAATGCGAAAATAACCAATGTTGAAAGTGGTTAATAAAACGCAGAGCTTAATTTTTATAATTGTATTTAGTCTCAATAATTCTTTTTCTCACAATATTTAATTACTTCTTTTTCTGAATGTTACAAAAAAGTCTAAACATGTTGAATTCTATGAGAACTCTTTTTAAAATTGAGTGTTAATCTTGAAATATACTAGTCGAGAAAGCACAGTCGGATGAATGGTGAGAAGCAAGTAGGATTAAGCAGTTTTTTGTTAGTACATTTTCAGTAGGCAGTGAATATTTAATAACCTTTAAAGAAGACTGTATTAAAATCTCCAATATAAAGGGAGTGATCTTCCATAGTTCCGGAATCTATGTATTAGAGAAGCATTATTTTTATGTTGTTGTCGAATCACGATCAGTGAATAACTATAATTAGTGCAACCCTCTGTCATGAAGCTTAAACATCTACCCAAGAAATACTTAAAAAAACACAGATTTAATAGCAAATTACATTATTCTGGACGATGGTCTTAATAAATAACAATAAATAGGTGAAACAAGTTTGACAGTATTTTAAATTAAAATTATTTAATAATATTAATTTAAAAATAGAGTTAAGTAATTATATTTAGAAATTTTTATTTTTCTTTCAGAAAAAATGTGGAATACACAAAAAAATTTCCGAACTTCATTTCAGTTCAAGTAATGGTGATTTTATAAACTGCTGTTTGTAGAAAATGCAACACCATGAAGGAATCATCAGAATCAAATGAAATTCGCAGCAAATGTCAATTATAGGATATTATGCAAATTAATAAAGTTTCAGAGCCATCGCGCGTGCGCGGCGCGCGCAGCGCCCTCTGAATTGATGCTGAAAGCGTATAAATAAAGTGCTGTAGCGGGACGTTGAAAAAAGTCTATGATTATTTGTTAGTGGCAAACGTTTAGTGAGACCTGAGTATGCCTCCACGACGGAAGAATAAGAAATTCAAGCAACTTACGGAGTTTGAACGAGGGAGGATAATCGGCCTTCGAGAAGGAGGATTTTCCTATCGCGCAATAGCAGCTCGTATGCAGCGGAACAGTTCCACAGTGATGCGAGTTTGGAAGCAGTGGACCGACGAGCACCGAACAACTCGAAAAACAGGCACTGGACGACAGAAGGTGACGTCAGAGCGCGATGATCGACACCTGCTCCGCATGGCGGTGAATGATCGCACAGCTTCCTCCAGGCAGCTGGCAGCACGTTGGTCTACTGCTACAGGTGTACAATTGTCGGCTTCGTCAATTCGTCGTCGTCTGCTGCGCCGTGGATTGCGTGCAAGGGTGCCTTTATACAGGATTCCCCTCACGGCGAATCATCGACGGCTGCGTCGGCAGTGGGCTCTTGAGCACAGAGACAGGCGAGCTGATTGGCACCAAGTTGTCTTTTCAGATGAATCACGCTTCAATTTGTGGACCCATGATGGCCGTGTTCGTGTTAGACGTTATGCCGGTCAACGCTGCCTTCCTGAGTGTATTATTGAACGACATAGTGGTCGAACATCCGGAGTTATGGTCTGGGGTGCGATTTCGTATCATGGACGATCCAATTTGATACGAATTGAGGGTAATCTCAATAGCAACAGGTACGTCCGTGAAGTGCTACAGCCCGAAGTCGTTCCTTTCCTTCAAGGCATCCCTGGAGCTATCTTTCAGCAGGATAATGCACGCCCACATGTTGCGCGGACTGTTCGAGACTTCTGTTCAGCACAACGCATGCAACTTCTTCCTTGGCCTGCTTATTCACCGGATATGTCGCCTATTGAGCACGTGTGGGATATGGTTGGTCGGCGTCTCGCTCGTGATCCGCGTCCTGCAGTTTCCAAAGACGAACTTTGGTTGCGCATACAAGCGATATGGAATTCTCTTCCTCAAGCAGATATTCAACATCTGTTTGACTCCATGCCACGTCGTATAGCAGCACTTATTGCAGCGCATGGTGGCTGCACCAAATACTGATTTCGGACGCTTAATTTGTTTCTTTTGTTTTGAAAATTTCATCATTTATTTGTATCAGTACAAGTCGTTTCTGCATTAAATTTCATTTGATTCTGATGATTCTTTCATGGTGTTGCATTTTCTACAAACAGCAGTATACTTTGGTGGGAAGAGAAATATCAACATAAAATGTAATTAGTTCAGAGAAATTAAATTTAGAAAAAACATTTGTCTAAGCAACATATTTATTTGATGAAAGTTATAAGTCCCAGGTTCAAGTATGAGCAAGAAAAGCCATTTCAAATGTAAAAAGGTCATGCGTTAATTCCCGTTGTAGTCGCCTCAGTTTTGCAAGCAAACGTACAAATGTGCATGTATTATGTCCTTCAAGTGCCTTATGTCATTTTGTGGGACTGAGGGGTTGGAGTTCTATGTGTGTGGCATTTCATAGGTCACATCAGGATCGGTCTGTGTGGTTGTGCATGATGCTGGATTTATTTGCATTAATGTCCCTTATTTTCTCAATAGGAGACAGATATGGGATCTGGTAGGCAACTTGTTGACACTGTGGATCACTTTGAGGGACATACATTATATGAAAGCGAGCATTATTCCGTTGTAAAATCTCCCCTGAAATAATCACGAAGGGCAACACAAAAGCGTTTCACTTGACTCCTCCTGACTAACATACGGTGATCAGTGGTAAGGAGTTTGAACCGGCTCTCATCTGAAAATGCAACAGGTATCTACTTCGCCTTACAATGGGACCTCTATCTTGACACCATTAAAGTTTCATATGACAACAATTTGAAGTTAGTAGCAGGAACATTATGGAACGCTTGTTCACAAGTGATATTCAAATAATCGATTTGTTATAGTTTTCTATGTTCCTCCTTAGTTTCTTTGACACATAAAAATATATATATGCTCTAATCTCAAATCTAACCATCTCAGCATATACAGAGAAAAGGCTATGGGGTAAAATAGGATCTACATAGAATATAGAGAATACCTACCTAGAATATAGAGAAAACCTAGAATACCTACCTAGAAAATAGGAATTACCTAGAGAAGTCAGAGTGGCCTTCTTTAGACTTGCTACGGGCCATGATTATCTATAGAGCCACTTGTATAGAATTGGACTCACAAATACATATACTTGTCCTCTTTATGACCATGGTATGATCATGATTGAAGAACTCCTCAGCTTATGCCCTGCCATCCTCAATGTTTTTAACTCTTCATTTTTGTGTGTTACTGACAACGTTTTAGTTGACTGCTTTTATCGTTCTTCACTGTATTGGGCTGCTCGTCGATTCATGGCTGAAAGGTTGGAGACGGACATAGGATAAAAAAAAAGTTTTCTATGTCCCTCTTATGCCTAAAAAAACTCAATTTTTTGCTGCAGATACAGTACCATGCTCCTCAGTAACGTGGCGAATACGTCACTCTTCACTATCAGTAGTGATAAATGGGCGGCCCGACCTATCATCTTCAAAATGTACCTTATCGTGACTACTGATGCCAACAGTCATACATATTTAATACATCACTGCCAAGTATTTCTGCAATATCTCGAAAAGGAAATTCAACTTCTCGTAGTCTTATACTTCTTTGTTGAAACTAAATAAATCGTATTGAGTGTGATCATGTTTCTTTCATCCCCTTAAAAGTATTCTTGATTCAAATTTACATTGAGAGAGTATACTCCAGAAAATAAATAATGTCCAGGAAGTTTACATTTAGTGTTTAATTTTTTTTAATTCCTATGTTTATAGTTGTATATTACTGGCACTAATCTTATTCTCCTAGCGAGAAATTTAAATATACGTCATCTACAGAGGTGCAAATGATTCCCTAAATTTCGTTTATCTGGAACAGCTCCTTCTAGTGTCACTGGGAATTTATTTTCCTCCAGTGAATACACCGTTAAAAACATTTTATAATTCGGTGTAAGAGAACGTAGAAAACGTTTTAGATTAGAGGCATATTCAATTTTCACAGCGCGTCGTATGTATTCATTTCAGTAAATTAATTTGAAATTTTATTTACCATGTAAATAATGCAAAATATTTTTTAAAGTTGAATTTAAGATTTTGGGATCAAAACTAATGTAGTAAACACGTATTACATAGCTAAACCCGTAAAAGATTTTGTATAAATGCATGGAGATGTCGGAAGTCTGCAGTAAGTAATTGAAACAATGTATGAAAAAAAGTCACTTACATGGCTATATTTTCTTGCTAATGATTAAATATTTAAATAGAAAAGGAATTCAGAGCTTATTATATTTTCGTGTTGTGTAACGTAAAATTGAAAATAATGACATGAAAAGTAAAAACAGAGAATTTCTTTTCCAAATATTGAAAACGTTTAATAGTAGAAATATTTTGAGGATATATATAGTAAAACTAATTATTTATTAGATATCAGCATTTCATGTCAAAACAATTTTCTTTTCCTACAAAAAATGTAGAAATGTGTCTGAAACAGAATTTTATGTCATACGTTAAATTTAAATTTAAAGGAATTATTGAAGCTAACTCTGGCGAAAATGGATTCCATTTTTTCTTTTCATTTTTTCCTACCAATTTCAGGAAATGTTATCTCTCAATTCTTAATTTTATTTTTTTACTCTTTCAAAAATGTAATCAACGCAAAGATATTTTGAGAATTCATAAGAGTTGCTAGTGATTATTTTAAGGGACATGTTCAAACTAATGTAATATAAATTCAATAATTCGTATTATTATTTTAAAAGGTCATAATCATTCTGTGCCAATATTTATAAGATGTTGGTATCACCTAAAATTACACATCAAGCCATTTTAAATTCATTTCCCAAAAATGATTTAAATAAAATATTAATTCGTACTCTTTATTTTGTATGCAGCATTTCATTTCAAACATGGTAATACTTTTAATTGATAAATGAAATCACATATGCAGAATGGTGTACTATCCTGCTTTTGTAACTTAAATTATGTAAAAAGAGGTTTTCCAGCATAACAACGAAGATTTTTACTAAAAAATGCTAACCTCCGAAAAAAAGCAGTAATGTAAGAAACAGAAATAGAAGTGAACCATTCAGTCGCTGAATTTAGTGAAAAAGAGTTCTAAAAGAAATAATTAAAAAAATTCAACTACGTATGTATTCCTTTCTCAACTAAAGGATATGCGTTAATAAATGTTATTGCGTAATTGTTATTTCGCAACAATTTACGAATTGATGCCTATCAACTATTGCTAAATAAATTTTATAATTTTCGTAAATTTTTTATTAATTACTTTTTGTTCGAAAGAAATAGATTGCTTTATTTACGGCTTCTGTTATTGATTTTGTAATAATAGCTTAGAACATTTAGATTGAGATGATTTAATATACAGGAATCGTATCTCCAATAAATCAGTGTTTATTCCATATCGGTGAGTGAGTTTTGATACCATTTGCGGAACAAAAAAATTGTTGTACAAATATTGTTATTAAATATTAAGTGTTAGTTTAAGTGTTAATGACTATTCTAATTAAAATATTTTTGATTAGTTATATTTGAATTAAAAGTTTGATATATATTTTTTTTTATATTTATATTATATATATATATATATATATATATATATATATATATATATATATATAATAACTAGAGATGGATTTCAAATTTTTTAAATATATTAAAGTAATTTTTATATGCTTTTAATTGAAACATTATTGATATGAATTCTTATTTTTGGGTAAGATAAATGAACCGTGTCTATAGATTGCACTGTAAGGTAAAATTAATATTTCTAATGGTGATTATTAAAACTTTAATATAATTAAAATTTCACTAAGACTTGACACAGATTTGAATAAAAAGTGACAGAATTGTAAATTTTCTTCAATCCTAAAATAAATTTGTCGTAGAAATATGCACGAGCATTTGATAAAATCAGTATTTAATGAATTAAAAAAAACTCAAGCTTTTCAGTTATTTAAAAATATGAACAAATACAAATTTCAATGAAAAAGTACAAAAATTCAAAACATCATTAAACGTATGAATAATTATAGTAATCAATTTATTCAAAAATTATTTTCACGAACTTCAACATTTTAATTCTGTGCGAATTTCACTAAAATGTTTCTATTATAACACAAAGATTGGAAAGATATAAGGAAATATATGCTTATAAAGAAATTTTTAATAAAATATTGCCCAACAAAGGTTCTTAATGTATATGTTCCTCTCATCTTTTTAACTCTTAAATTTTAACATTTATAAAAAGAATATAATGTATTTTTTATTGTTTTTATCTATAATCATATTGAGGTGGTTACATATGTATTTTTCTTTGAAAAAAAATTTGTTTTTGATTAAAAGGAAGATTTATTCGAATATTTCTTATTTTCTTACCTAAATTTAATATAAAAGGCATTATTTAAAGTTGTTGACGGGTAAGGAAATAAAACATTCTGAATCCATATAACTTTTTTTAATTCTTTAATTCTCTTTCGAACTTTTAGTCAATACTTTGATGTTGCGATAAAAATTTGAAAATAAAAATTCAGAATCAAAAAATTCAAGATTTTTGTAATTTGAAATAATAGAAGCCGTATTACGCGCATTAAAAATGAATGTAGGATACTTGAAACACAGACGCGAGGTTCCCTTCAAACTTCCAATTATTTTTCAAAAATATATTTTAAAGTATTTTTGAGAAAAGAAGAATTAAATTAATAAATTAATTTATTCTGTGTTCTGTTTTATACTGATTAACTGAATTGTTGTATAATTTTTAACGTTAATGAGTTGGTTATAAGTTTATAGTAAGTAGAATTCATTTTATTTGCAACGTTTTTTTTTCAATTTTTAACAAAATTATAATTCAATCCAACTTTAGCAAGCATTTTAATTGGTATTGGAGTACAATTATTTTAACCAGAGATAAGATAAGAGAAAAATATGGAAGAAAATACAAGATTCACTTTTCTTTACTTTAATTTAATTGCTGTTCAAAGTAAAGCAGCATTTTTAAAGTTTTCGAGAAGTTATATTTTTTTGAAAAGAAAGTAATGTGAATATTCAGAAAATAATTGAAAATATTTTATTTTTGAAATAAATAATCGAAAAATGTTTCCCTTTTGAGTGAAAATGATATCAATGCTAATACTGTTACATAAATACTATACTATTAAATAATGCTTTGTTAAACTTTTAAGGTCTTTCATTGAAATCATAAGCACACTTGATTAACTTAAACTCCCTGTGAATGTATCTTAATTTTTAAGGTGTACTGAACAAGATTCTTTTAAGAAGAATTCCAAGAAGTTTTCAGATAAGTGTTCAATCTTTAATCTAGTATTCCTGATCTTCAGGCAAAATATCGAGAACATACTTGAAAAAAAAAAAAAGCCGAAATATTTTAAAAGCCAGATAATGATTCTTTAAGATTTAAGTTGCCTTCATAAAGATAAAATAAGAAGGATGGTAGAGAATCTATCTGTCCCTTGCAACAATGAGTCTCAGGCTTCGCTACAATGAGCCTGAACTGTGACCTTTGAAACGATGTAGATTTACAAAATATCTCATAACTAGTGTCGAAATGAATAATTTAATTGTCGCTATATTCAGCCCATACGCAGCAATGCTTCTCTCTATAAATGGGTTTAGTTTCCAGATGAATGAAATTTCATATCTTTCGTCCACTAAATCAAATAAGAATACATTTCTTGTCACTGCACATGTGCCCAGAGACAGAATTGATATCAAAAATGAATATACATGTTTATAAGCGAAAACATTGATTCCGTTAACTTGTTTACATGTAGTATTATTGCCAATATTAAATTTCTAACTCACGTATTTAGTGATATATTGTAACATATTAAATAAAATAGGAAACATTATAAGCTCATCCCTGTTAATAAACCTAAAAGAGATATTCATACATAATTATAATTGCACTGACGGCAAATTTGAGAATCATTTACATGCATTCATGCTATTTCATTATACATAGTTTAGACGTGGGCTTCCGAGAAAAGCGAGTAATTCCAAATAACTTCCTAAAATAATTATATTTTCACAAGGCTTGTGACTTATAGCTTTTTATTTAAAAAATAATATTTTTTGAATACATGACGTATAATAGTGTAGGAACACTATGGACTGTGTGTGTTGATATACAATTTTTAATATATTAAATGATATTTGTAAAGAAATTCAACAACAAAGAAAAACAAACCAATATTCGGACAAGACAACTTCACATATATTTCTAAGCTCTTAAGAATTAAATATGAAAATAAATGTAAATTCTTAATTGATCCTCAAACCTTCCGTTTTAATTTCAAAGCAAATTTGGAAAATTCCAAAGGTGCTGCAAAGTAGTGTTACTTAAGATTCTTAAGCTTTTTTATTGTTAGACATCAGTATTCGATTTTCTTGAAAACACTAGGTATATTTCTACATAATTATGTTAACCCATTATTTCCTTTAAATCTTATGAAATGTTTTTT
This sequence comes from Nephila pilipes, assembly GCA_019974015.1. Taxonomy (NCBI): domain Eukaryota; kingdom Metazoa; phylum Arthropoda; class Arachnida; order Araneae; family Nephilidae; genus Nephila; species Nephila pilipes. Next base: position 414,557 of record BMAW01034875.1, on the reverse strand, counting down.
TTATATTGTCCATAAAGTAGAAAAGTAATTCACGAACATCATAAATACTTAATACAAATCCCCAATTCTATTCCTTTACGAACTATTCCGAAACTCGAATAATTAAATGAATTCAATTATGACACCAATGCGCAAATCACTACAACATTTCTTTTTTAACTTTCAGATCATACATTTTAATTGCTTCCTCCTTTTACTGTGACCGCAACCGACTCTTTTTCTTTGTACTGGAGCCAGGGGTTTCGCCGACTTGTCAAATCGAATTTGTTCCCACCCCAATCCAAGAACAACATCCCCCTCTCTCCTTTTCTTTTTCTTATTATTTGTCGGGTGCCAAAGCTATCAGCGTTCCCGTGACCACCAGAGGGTGCCTCGGGGGTATATGTTCAACGGAGCGCGCTGCCGGCCGCTCAGTATGAGCGCGGACCGTGCTCGGCGAGGAAGCCCACTTCCAGGCTCTTGTGCCGTTCAGTTTCTTTCCCATCAGCACATGGCCTCGCTGAAGGATATTCTATGGCTGGCAGTGAAACTCACCACGCTTTTGCACATTATCAACGCCACGGCAATAGTTACCGGTAGGTGCATCTTTTTTTGTAAAGATTGTGCGCATGTGACGAGAGATTTCCGAGGCTTCAATTAGTTTGTACTAAAATTAATAAATGCCTTTTGACCTGGAAACATCGAAAAAAAACCTATAATTGATAGATACTACATTAGAGAATTTACTTTAAAAAATATATAAGTAGCTTGAATTAAACGGTATTTAATAATTTTTTTTTGCAATGCACTTTTCTTAAAATATAACTATTCATCCTTATGCACTTAGTGCTTGAAGTTACATAGATAGAAGAATTTGAATTGATCAATTACTTTTCGTGTTAGAATACATCATGCGTAAACAATCTTTTAAAATAGGAATGAAGGTGTGTGAATAAAAAATAATGTATTGCCCCTTTAAATTTTTAATTTTATTACGTATAATTTTGCGCTTGATTTCACAGAAGAAATTCGGGATTATCTGCTAGTAAATCCTTACTTTATAATTAAACATTAAATTTAATACTTGTTTGCTAAATAAAACTTCTAATGAGTGTTTCGGAAAACGTTTCTATCAACTAAGCTCATCCTTGTTTATGCAAATGTTATGAATATGAAACTGATATAAAATGAAACATCTATGTACAGAAGTTCAAAAAGATAATTAGAAAAAAATAAAAAATAAAAATTTTTGTATTGAAAATTTATTTGAAATAAGTTAAAAACGTAACTCATTGAAGAAAAAAAATGTACATTCATTTTTTATGCTTGGTGTGTAACATTATAAAGACATTTAATAAATTATAAAAATATTATAAAATTTTCTGGTTTACCACTTGAAAAGAAATTTCTTTTTTGCCCCATAGTAATATATATACAGGTAGATGTATATATATATATATATATATATATATTCCGAAAGTCTATTTCTGAAATAATCACTATTTTGATAAACTTCATATGATGTACAATGACTTCTTAAATTAAGAACGAATCCTTCATTTTCCTTTTTAAAGACATTAAATAACATTTTTAAAATACTCAATTAAGTTTAACATTCTTTTATTGGTTGAAAAACACACGAAAAACGTAGTAGTAAAAAGCGAAATTGAGAAATATTATACTTTTGTTACCGTATTTTGTACGTTGAAATTACAGATTTCTATGCCACAGAAAAGAGTATACGTCTAGTACAATATCTTGAAAAGTTAATGTTTTTAAGATATTAATATTTTATAGCATATCTTTTTGCATTTAGAACATCTGATTCTATCTGAAAGGATTTGTACTGCCCCCCTGGTTATTTTTACATATATTCTTATGTATTCTTCGGTTCTAATATTACACTTTGAATAAATATTTCCAATTGAGACCACCTATTTTCAATCACAATGGGAGCGAGAGATTGAGGTTTTGAATATAATTGTATTTTACAATTGTACAGCTGTCATAAGTAAACAATTTCAGCTGTATGATTTGAGATTGTTATCTTGTTGAAATGTAAAATGTGACCTTAAACTAATTTACGGGGACTTTGTTCTACACTATCTTTCACTACATCTAAGTAAATAATTTTATATACATATCTGCCAATAAAAACTGATTTTCCCATTCCTTTTACAAACATATAACCACTTATAAGAACCAAAATACCCACCTTGCTTAAAAGAGATATGATATTTAGGAGAAGTAGTTTTCATTATTCCGATTCTGCCAAACATAACTACCATCACTTTCAAAATACTAACTTTCATCACACCCATATTACAATATATTCCTTTATATATCAAGGCTTTGAAGTATGATATGTAACATATGTAATCTTTTTCTCTATTTGCTATGAAAATGAAAAGCTTCCTTCTATCAACAGAATTGTTGTACATTTTTATCAGAGTAATTTTTGAATTGTGTTTGCTGAATATATATATGCATGTATATATGTATATATATGCTAAGGAATTCAAATATTCTCTTTCGATTATTTAAGTTAAGTTCACTGATTTTTAATTTAATAAAATTCAAACATTTAATATTGAATTTTTTTTCAATGAAGAAATAGAATATTTATTATTTTTCAATAAGTAGTATTGATTTATTAAATATTATTCTTTGTCGGATGAACTAAATAATGATAAAAAATTTTAAAATGGTCTTTGTGTGTTTACCAATGATTTAAAGCATGATGCGATTTCACGATAATAAATAACATTTATTTCTGCATATTTATCGGAGGTAAGAAAAAGGCGGTAATAAAATTACTTTTATAGACCTTATCTCATTCTCACTTAAGAAAAATAAATTTAGAGCAAGCCTTAAGCAGTTGTTACTGAAAAAAATTGCACATAAAATACATAATGTTCACTTAAATGCATACAATTTGTCATGTCTATATATTATTTAAAAACTTAAAAAGGCTATAAAAATGATTCTTCATCAATAATTAGTAATGAATTTTTATAGTATTTTCCCTCAGTTTGAGATATTAATCAATTAACTGGATATGAGTTTTACATTAGTTACCCTACGTTGTTTTCTAAAGGAAAAATAATTTATATTATGTACTTAACTCCATAATGAAATGCAATCAGTTTTTTTGTAAGTTCATTAAAAGTATTTGGTTAATTAATTCTTAAATTTTGCTTTTGATGATTTTTAATGCGTATTCTCTTATATTGTACATTATTAATTTTTTATGAATTAAGTTTTCATAAATTATGAAAATTTCTTATGATTTAGGATTTCATTGCTGTTGCTTACGTTATACTGCTCGTATTGCAAGTGATATTTAATCTACTCAACGTTCTTGTGAATAAATATGTGAATATGATCAGTTTTTTGATATTTTAATCAAATTAAATTTAATAAAGTTTCCCTGTAGAGATATCACCTTACCCCCTCCTTTTTGGGGTCCTCTTTCTTTCAGAAAAATCTCCAGTATTCTAGAAATTATATCTTTTTTTGCTTAATCATTACAAAAAAAATAGGAAATACTTCCTACCACCATTATATCTGTCAATAGTCACTGTTACGAATACATTTGAGTAGATATGGAAAAGAATTTTACAAAATGTAATTAAAGTAAAAAATTAAGGCCTACTTATTTATTTCAGTAATACTAGTTAATCTAATTTTTTTTCGAACTTCTATTACTGCCCGCATGTATATTCAAATGCAGATATAATCAATGAAAATATGTTTTCTTTCGCTTAAGTTAATGATTATCAGCCTTTCTTTTTGTCACAGTACACATTTAAAATTTCGCGGGAAGCTGTCAATACGATAAATTAAAAAAAAAAAATAATTCGGTAAATTTATTGAATATAATCTTTAAATTTAAAGATCTTCAGGAATCTTGCGGTCCATTGAAGTATCGGGATACAGTGACTAAGAATTTTGGGGTAGAAAAATGATTGTTTAAATTAGAAGGATTTGTATTTTCTTCAATCAATGATCCTTAATTTTTTTCTTTTTTATTAATTAAAGCACCAACTGCTTTTGAAGACCATAAAAGTACGGATTAAATGATAAAAAGGAGGAAATAATATCAATACATGTATTTTAATTTAAAATTGCAATTTATAAATAAAACAGCTACTATGCATCGATAAATATGTTGAGTAATTTATCTAAGTATTCCTTATCTAATATTTAGTTTAATGTAATGTATTAATCGTGAGTAATTTTGATTAGAATTATACGGCAAATTTCAGAAAGAATCATGGGGAATAGAGTCATTTATTATTCCAACAAACTGTGTAGAATTTTCTAAACATTAGCTCTACTATTTAATATTGTTTCTAGAGAATTATTAGGAGTTTCTATAATAAATGAAGGAAGATGTTAGAGAAATGCTTTTAAATTTTAATGGATTTAATTCTGTGAAAATATACACACACTGTTAACAGAATACATTTATTTCAAAAATACCCATTTGTTTTAAATTATTCAAGTAATACTCCGAGTTTCTACTCGAACATAATAACAAGTTTTATTCTTCTAGAAGAGCAATTTTATTTCATTCTCTATCGAAACGGTATGACAAATTAATAGATTTTACAATTACAACAGTTTGGGAAAGAATGCATTTGTATGTTTTGTATCTTCATAGGTACAAAGAACCTGTAAAACAAATTTTTAATGTTAGTTACGTGACTATCACATATATAGATATAATGGAGAAAATACGTTGGTCAATCAATGCAAATAAGTTACTTTTCGTTTTATGAAACAAATCTTCTATTATTTTCATTGTTAATATGGGAAGAATATTATGTACTCAAGATTTCATAACAGATTGATACATTAATTAAATCATTCATATAGGAAATAAGTAAGGATAGGAATATTTTGCAATTTAAGTATTAATTAAAGTGTCCTGAGTTAAAATTCGGAAACAAACAATAATTTTATTCGAATTTGATAATTCAGTTTTAATCGAATCGAATTAATTTTTCATCTTGTGTCTGCAATTAACTTTCCTTACCTAATTAATAGATAATTTTACTTTATAGAGCTATTTAAAAGAACACACACATTCAACAAGCATTTAGTAATTTACCAATTTATAGCAGAAATAAATTATTATAAAATTAATTTAATAAATTAAAAATGTATTATTATATTACTAAAAACATAAAAATACTGAAATATAAAAAACTGTAACTAAGATATAAGAACAAAGTAAAAAAAAATAATCAAGCAAACTATAAAGAAGACAATAACGTCAAAAAAGGAAATTAAAGTAATTTAAAGCTCTGTTTCTCGGTTTGCACCAAAACTTGCACACACACACGCACACACACATACATTTATATACACTGGTTATCATAAATTAAGGAAAAATCACAAAAATAGCGATAACTCTTTCAAAAGTAAGCCAAACCGTGCAAAATTTGCATATGTTGTCCACTAAGAGTAGCTGAGTAAAATTGCAATATGCAAATTAGTGACGCTGCACTCGGCTTACGTCATCTGCCTGGAGCATAAAAGTCCAAGTTTGAGAGAAAGCACACAAATTTTACTGTGATTGCGACATTGAAAATCTGAGATAGCCAATTCGTAATAATGACCTCTAGGCATCATTTGCCTGAAGAACTACGATGGAGAGCCATCGGGAGACTAGAGGCAGGGCAGAGTCAATCAGAAGTGGCCAGATGGCTAAATGTGAGTCCATCTGTGGTTCATAGACTTTGGAGGCAATTTCAAACCACAGATTCGGCATCTAGGAGGTTCAGTCAAGGACGGCCAACTGTTACGACCAGTGCCGATGACCGATATTTGACATTAAGTGCACGCAGGAATAGAACCGCTACTCCGACACATCTTAGATCCTCTCTTGCTGCAGCCACCGGAAGGTTGGTGTCAACGTCAACTGTGCGCAGAAGGCTCCACGAAGGTGGTCTGTATGCGAGACGACCAGCCATTTGCGTGCCGCTCACATCACGCCATAGGAGAGACCGTTTGCAGTGGGCCCGACAACATGTCCACTGGACGTCAGATCAATGGAGGCCTGTTCTCTTTACGGATGAGTCCAGGTTTAGTCTAGAAAGTGACAGTAGACGTTATTTGATATGGAGAGAACCTGGGACCCGTTATCATCCATCAAACATCCGTGAAAGAGATGCATACGGAAGAGGCAGTGTCTGTGTTTGGGGAGGCATATCCTTAGGAGGGCGCACAGACCTCCATGTCTTTCCAAGGGGAACCGTGAATGCTCAGGTTTATCGAGACAACATCCTTGATGCTTATGTGCGCCCATATGCCGGGGCGATTGGTGATTGCTTCCTGTTACAGGACGATAATGCAAGACCACACAGAGCTCGCATTGTTGATGATTATCTTCAACAGGAAACAATTACGCGCATGGAGTGGCCAGCTCGATCCCCGGACTTGAATCCTATCGAGCACGTTTGGGATGCTCTAGGGAGGCATGTAGCTGCCATCAATCCGCCCCCTCAGACCCTTGCCGCGCTTGCATCTGCTTTACAAGAGCAATGGCTCTCACTTCCTATTGAACTGATAGACCGCATAATTGAAAGCATCACACATCGCTGTTTGTGCTGTATTGCTTCTAGAGGCAATCATATTCCATATTAAAGGTACTTTTTCTATTGCAAACCGATACTTCCAATTTGTTTATTTTATACATGTGCTAATTTCTATACTACTATTAATGTCTGATAATTTCTTTTTATGTTGTTTAATACCTTACTATGTGTTGTATATTGTGGGTAAGTTTCATAAAATTCCATGTGTAATTTCTTGAGTTATTGCGATTTTTGTGAATTTTCCTTAATTTATGATAACCAGTGTATATGTACTGGTATAATAATTCTAACCTTTCTACACGTAGTATAATTACTTTATAATAAACAATAAAAACCAAATTCAACTCAAGAATTCCAATTCTAAAAAAGTAATCAAAGAAATAAAAAGGAAGAAAATAAACATGTTCACTAAGTCCTTTTATCTCATAAAAAGTTCATTAGGCATCAAATGTGTATTCCATTATTATGAAACTTAAATAGGTGAACAAAATTAATTCTTCCAAACTTGCAAATTTCACACATTGCTAAGTTAAAATTTATACCGCTTTTTGTCCTTTATCGAATGATTTTTTTTATTTAACTGAACAAATGTCATAAAAGAAAGTAAAAATCGAACAAAATTAACTAAGCAGAAACGAAAATGTATATTAACAATAAGACATAATAAAAATATACATACATTGTAACATATTTTCAATAACTAATTTACTTTTTATGTAATATAATTTTATCAGATAATTTAGGAATTATTAACTCCATTTTTAGTTTAGAATGGAATAAAAACAATGAAAAAGATCTGATCAAAACAATCTAAAATTATTCTACAAAAAGAATTTATAAAGTTGTGTCTATATTTTAATTCAAATCAATAAGCTTAATGAGTATAAAAATCAATAGGATTGTTTTACCTTGGCGCCGCTCATGAAAAACTTCTTATAATAATTATTTTCAGTATAGAATTTGGCACAAAATTGTATATTCAGATATTCAGATAATCTTGTTAAATATAATGTTAATAGAAAGAAAATATGAATGCAACTGTTTCATATGGTATATATATATATATATATATATATATATATATATATATATATATATATACAGGGTGTTCCAAAATTCAACCGGCAAATTCAGAAGGGTAATAGAGTCATAAAGAGGATGAAAACTTTCCATAGAACATGGGGTCATAAACTACTTTGAGAGGGTGAAAATCGCAAAAGCCGCATGCCTTTAATCCTGAAGAAGATGGATGTCAGTTGATAACTGAATCTACGTACCTTGGGCTGTTGGAGAGTCTATTCCTGAAAACATGGATTTTGTTTTTACTCTTAACAGAGATATGTAAATGTATATAACTTAAACGGTAAGTTTACTGTATAAATTGGTAATACTCGTGAGTAACTGTGCCAATACGGACGACGTAAATTAGCTTTAATGAGGTGATAAGCACGTATAGAATTTAGTAATCTGTTTAAATGAATGTAATAATAGTTGACAAGATAGGAATATGTGTTTGGTCCAGCAATTGTACCCACAGCAATACCTGAGGGGGCGTTGTCCGCACCTTAGTACCTTCGCCACGATTGATAGACTTCTACGGGAGACAAGGACCCTTCCACTCATTACTATCTAATGCTGAGAGAACACGCAATGTACGCACTCCTCAAATGGTAAAAAACCCAATTCCCCACTGACAAGTGCACGAGGAGTTGCAGTAGAAGAAAGTTCCCCTCACGACAGACTGAAATGTTCTGCATACTGCTTATATGTAGGTCTTCCACATCCAGAAGGCGCAACTTTTAAGCGATGATCACTATCTCCAACTTGAACATTTTGGGGGTGGGTGGTCGACGATATCTCACATTATAATCCTCAATTTCTTGCCAATGTCTTATACACTGACGAAGCCAGATTTGCACGAGAAGACATTGTCAACACTCTAAATGCACACATGTGGGTAATAGATAACCCCAATGCCTGTGTACCTTTGAAATCTCAATAGAGGTTCAGTGTCAAAGTGTGGCAGGAAGCCTCGGTGATTATCTCTTGGGTACGTACTAGCTGCCCGAACACCTGAATGGAGCAACGTACCTTGTTTTCCTGAAGCAGTTCTTCCCTTAATTACTGCAAAGTGTATCCGCTGTAGTGCAGATAGGCATGTGGTTCATGCATGATGGCGCTATAGTGCATTTTCTTGTCAAAGTGTGCAATCACCTCAATGTAATACATTCAGGGAGGTGGACTGAGCACGTGAGACCCGTTTCATGTGAGACCCGTTGCGTTTTCCAATGGTATCACTTAAATCACTCGTTAATGCAATGACTGTGGGCACACCTTAGAATCTCTTAGCGCGGATTGTATTCATGCGGAAAACATTAAAAGTATACTTGGTATCTCCAAGAACTTCTGGTAATTGTTTTTACGTCGTTATAGATGTTATACTTACGTCAGGGGGTTTCACTTCCAACAACTCACGAAATAACCAATTAAATAAATATTTTTATAGTTCGTATTGTACTTTTGTTTTTCAACGGGATGTCGACCCGTCATGCATTTTTCGTCATTTTCACTTTCTGAACGTGGTTTGCGACCCCATATTCAATGGTGATAAGTTTTCATCTTCTTGAGACCTTTTATAATCCCGCTGAATTTTTGGGTCGAGTTATGGAATATCCTGCACATACATACATACATTTTATATATATATATATATATATATATATATATATATATATATATATATATATATATATATATGTGTGTGTTTGTGTGTTTGTGTGTGTGTGTGTATGTATGTATATATGTCTCTCTCTCTCTCTCTCTCTATATATATATACTTAAATTAACCATTAATATTATCAGCCTATAGTTTCTCAAGATTATTGCTAAAGAATGTAAACCTGAAATTTTATATAAAAATATTGAATGAGCTTTAAAACGTATTGATTATAGTAACGGCTCTTTGCAAATGATTTTAGCCTTCACAATAATACACACACACATGTTCCCCTTTTGAAATTTACTTCGGTTTAAGTTACAAGTTTAACATTTGAAATTTAGATCCTGATCAAGTGGCCAAATATTTTGTGGGATTTAATGATCAGCTGTTTGATATCTAAGGGTTTCTTGATCAAAGTTTAGATACAGATTGACACAAAAGTAATTTTATTAGAACATAAAGACATATATTTACATAAGTTTATACAAAAAGATTAATTCATTTGGGGTTAGCACTCACACTTGCGAGTGTGTAGGAATTTATATTAAACGCTATTAGTGTTACCATCATTCTCTTCAGGAAGGCACAAATGAGGCCATTGATGTACAAGGTATGGCTATTAAATAACGAGACTAACGTTGTGAAACATTTTATTTTTAATTCATACACATATTTACTTATTACCATCTTCATTAATAAGTAAATATGTGCATGTTCCTCCTCTATCCCTACACCGTC
>BMAW01034875.1:346365-390440 GCA_019974015.1 Nephila pilipes | reverse complement strand
ATGATATACTTCAGTTTCAGTTACGTATTCATTGCTGCCACCTTGCAGACCAGTGTTATTAAAAATTTGATTGGTACTTTTCAATATAAAAAGTACGCGTGTGCCAAATGTCGACAACTGGCCATCAGTTTAGGTGTGATGCCTATCTTTCGAGATGCAGTGCCTTTTACTTCTGTATAAAACATGTATAGCTGGAACTTTTCTGCATTAGAGGTTTCTTTGTTGATGTTGTTTATCGGAAAATGTGTCACAATAATGAACAACAAGTGTTGTGAAATTCACATACAATTTAAAACCCTGCAACTAATGAAACTTAAATTATTTTTAAAATTTTTGTCAATAGTTACCATCGCATACGTGTTTTGAGAGTGGCTTCAAGCTTTTTCAAAATGGTTTAGAAGACGATGAAGATTGATCTAGCAGCAGGTTCGCCCTCCTCGTCAAAAATCGCAGTTAGTAGAACAAATTAGTAATCTAGTTGATCTGATAGTCAGTTAAGTATTTGTACATTGCTGAGACAATAGGGTATTGACAAAATTTGTATGGCAAGTTACATAACATAGTTTCTTGTCCAAAAAGTGTATTGCAAACACGCTAAACTCTCATGTTGAACAACAAGAAAACTTTCAAAAAGTAAGTTTTATTGACTTTGAATGTGCATTAAACTCAGTTAATTCGGAAAGAATAATGACTTTGTGACGAGTCTATTTGGGACCCGAAGTGAAATCTACATGCAAGTAGGAGAGCATCGAGTCCAAACAACTCGAATGTCAATCAAAATTCAAAGCAATAGTGAGTGTTTTTTTTTCTGTCAGTTCGTAGAGGATCTGTGTACTATGCAGCACGCTGCCTGAAGGTCACACTAGGTCTCAGGAGATGACAGAAGACTTCCAGCACAGTTTTGAATGTGGTGAATCCACATGGAAAAAAAAAAAAAATTAACATATGTGAACAACGATAGTAATCAGTCCCCCACTGCATAGACTGCAGTAATTATTCGCGAAATAAGTCGTAGTTTGCTATCAATATTTTCTTTTGATTAATAACAATTAAAATAAATATACGAAATTCTTACTAAAGTGTTTGTTACTTATTATTATATTAACTGAAATTCTGAAACTTAATGCTTATCTCAAATTATCGAGCTAATTAACAGTGATTACAGGTATATTATAATTTTAATAGATATTTTTCTGTCATCGAATATAAGATTAAATTTTATTTTGGCATTAATGCAATAATTATTATTTGAGAAAACTCCTTTTGGGATGTTTAAGACCAAAGTTTGCATTTATATAAAAACGAGATATAAAGGTAAAGATTTAACAAATAGAAATGAAAATAAAAACTTGATCATTAAAGTTAAGAAGCGCTAGGACTAAGACGAGCACGCAAAAATATTTTTATTCTAAGATTTCAGTCCTTACCAATGACAAATTGAATGTAAAATTTAAATTTTCTGACGAATTTCTATACTTACTCAAGGGATGCATGAAAATAAATAAATATAAGAAGAATTTTAAGAAACATTTCTTTTATACTGCCTTCCCCCTCAGAAACCAAGTTACATCCTTACTCATTTTTCTTTCACTTACATGATGTTACTTTTCTTGCAACGGATTTGTTACTCTTGACATTTATCCCCCACTTCGAAAGAATAAGCAGGAACGAAATATTTTTCTTAAATTTTGTTATTTACAGGGAATCTGATAAAAAAAAAGATGTTCTTAAATACACTTGTCTGCACAACTTTTGAATTCTAAGAATGCGGTTTATTTGTATTCAGAATGATGTTTTGGGAATCTATTTTCTTCTTTTAAATGCTAAAGTTTAAAGAAAAGGAAGTAATTTGTCACCCATGAGGAAAGGTTTTGAACCAATGTAACTTATGAGGTAAAAGCTTAGCAATTTTGTCGGATGAAAAAATTGTAAGAAGGTTTTTCTATTAAGAGACTAATTTAATATTTTACATTTAAAACGAAAATGATTATGTATCTAACCGGGTTAATTGAAAGAACTTATAAATATATATATATATTCCTAAATTAACTTTGGACTTTTTTTTTGATAATAAACTCTTGATTTCTATAAGTTTCTTTGAAATGCAAAACAAGAATAGAAATTTATTTTACTGCAAAAAGTTATAAAATTTGGCTTTGACGAACATTCCATAAATACTTCGTCTTTACCTTTATGACAAATGTTATATAATTATTAAACAGATAACAAAATCACAAATTTAATAGGCACTTTTATTTGCTTAGCATGCCACATATTGAATTTAGAACAGCTGATTACAGTACTGGTCGTTAACTAGTTAAACGTGAATGTCATATGTAAGTTATTTTGGAGGAAAAATAAGAGTTTCCCAGTAAGTAGATTTGAGTAACAATAACAATTTCCAAGAAGTTATAACAAATATTGTATAGATTTCAAATGATTTGCATTCAGCATTAAATCAAATCCGAAACCCATTTTCATATCTTAAATAAAATTCAGTATTTAATAATAATTTTCATTTTATAAAGCTATAAATTTGTATTTAATAATTCATAAACAAAGTCTATGCTAAGAGAATTTTCAGACTCTTTTAGAATCTTCAAATGAACCTGCGATAGATGATTAAATAATATTTTTTTTTCAAATCATGAAATAATCACACCATTAGAATTGTGAATTTTAATCTTATTTAAAATTTGCATACCTTAAAAATTACTATCAACTTTGAAATAAGGACATTTTTTGATTTTTACGGAAAAAACACTGTAAAAATAAAGCGGAAAGCATAACCTTCCGGGAATTGTTTTTCTTAAGAATCAAATGTCTGGTTTAAATAATGGTTTGCTTAAGAATAACACCTTTTTTATTTTTTGTACTGTAAATCGTAAATTATGAATATTTGAGTCCTATATTTAATAACTCTAACAGTTCCTTTTCTAATATTTCAATATTTTTACTATGCATTTTAAATTGTTAAGATTTAATGATTTTCACCATCACACCCCACACTCCCTACACCCATATCCCTCATATATATATATATATATATATATATATATATATACATATACATATATGAGTATATATATATCACTCAATCATCACCTAACCATTTTTTAAAACTGTGAGAAGAAATATTCAGGGTATGAATTAAATTATAATTATATGAGAAATATATTAAATCTAACTGTATTAATTTTTTTCAGATTCTGATAACAACAAAAATTATTCCAAATATTTTCGTCTTAAAATGAAAACACAGAATATTTCTTAAAATAAGAATATATTATCCCATTGAAACAAATATACAAAGAAATAAATGCATATTATGAATTTTTCGAGGCTTATTTATTTCTTATCTTTAACAGTGTGGGGCCTTTCATTAAACTTCCTTCCCTCTGCAGGCGGAAATTTTAATTATCATTCACAGCTCCGTCATCAATAAGAAAAGAACGCAAAAAAAAAAAAAAAAAAGCTCACTGAGAGACATAGCATGGTACGAATAAAGCTAAAAGCCCCCATTCTCCTTTTGTGATTTCCCAGTCTCAGTTTAGTGCCTGTAAGCAGTCAAACATGTGGTGAGAATATAGTGTATAATTAATGATTAACTGCAGAAATAAAAAAAAAGTCAGAGAAAGTGAGTGTTCTTTCACTTGTTTTCATAACCAAAAGAAGTCAGAAATTAAACATTAGTATTGATTATAAGGAAATTTAAATTGTATATTTTTTTTCTTGGGGCGTAAGCTGTGTTGTATGAAACGCTTGTTGGACAAAAGTCGGAAACGTCTAAAACATTTTCATTTAATAATCTTACACAAAAATATGAAAACATAGACGAATCTGTTTTCAACACTTAGAGCATGAAATAAAATTCTTAAAAAAATTTGTTATGTGTTGCACTCGTATCTTTACGTGGTCCTGAAAAAATAATGAAACGAAGAAATTCGAAAAAATGGTACGAAAGATGTAACGAAATCTTTAAAAAATTGTGTAGCAGCTTGAACGTGGAAAATTAAATTAAATTACTTTTAAAAATTTCTAAGCCTCAGTTCGTAAAAAAAAATTGATTGGAAGTGCAAATAAAATATTTGTAAAAATTTGTCGGAAAGGCTTAGATTTTTCTGAATCAATCGATCTTATGTTTTGAATAAAATTTCATACAACATTGTTGCCAAAGTTTTCAGAAAAGTTGTTCATATGGAAAATTGGTTTTATTTTGTGGCGAAACATTATTATCGTATCTATGGTGAATTTTATTAAAAGAAAATTAATAGATAAAAATTAGAATGCTATGAAATATATTTAAATTGAAAAATGTGAACGGATATCATTATTAATCATTTACCTTAAAATATGATGTGAATTAAAGTATAAATTTGCGATTGATCATACACTTTTAAAAGTTTAATTTACTAAAAAGTAGTTAATTTAAAAAAAAAATTGAACTCTATTATATAATATTTTACATTTATAATAATATAAATCATAAATTTTAAAACTTATTTCATAATTTTTTAACATTTTAGCTTGTTATTTATTTACATATTTTGTATTCATTATATTCTTTGTCATTCTTCAAAATCAGATAACAATTTTTATATATTTCTTATTTTTCATCTTGGTAGTAATTTTCGTCAAGAAAAATAATTCATTAGCTAAATTTCTACTAAGAAACCCAGCAATTTCTTAAATATTTGGTGTATTTCATGCTATTAAATTATGATTAGTTCTCAAACTTCTATAATTAAGAATTAGGTCTCTTTATTTTGTCTCAGACTCATATAAAGGAGTTTTAGCTATTTTTAAATTAATAAATGTCTATAGATTCTAAATTATGTTCTCCTTGAATTCAATAAAATTAATCTGAGATAAAGGATAGTTTAATTATTAATCAAGACAGGACTTAAACGAAAATTAAATATTGATTCTTAACTCATATTTTTTCAAACATATGTAATGGTATACGAAATTTCTTGAACGTATAAATAGTGAGAGAGAGCACATTTAAATTAAAATCATCGTGGATACAAATTTTCATGAGGTATAAATTAGAGAATTTACTGATTATAGTTTCGATAAAGAATTAAGAATAACTATCTAATTAGGGCTTACATGAATGAAATGTATAATTGAAAATGACTGCAAAAAATAATAAATATAGTAATACTACATTTTTGTTCAGTATAATCATAAAGCAGACATTCTGAAATTTTCATAAAGCAAACTTTTTGTAGTATTTTAAAATTGTAACGTTTGTAATAGCATTAAGGCAGTTTAATCTGTAATTACTGTGATAAAAGTTTAGAAAAACATATTTAAGAAAAGTTTATTTGGATAAAAAGTAAAATGGAAAACCGCAGCATATAAATGATGAATAGAGGCATAAGGTAATTTCTTTATTCATAAAGAAAACATACTGAATTTTTTTAAAACTTATTTATTTGCTGTGTTTTTAACAGCACAAAAAATAAAGGTTTTCTCCAAATTATTAAAATCCTAACTTCCTATTGAGTAAGTTTCTAAATAAAATGTTACAGGACTGATTTCAAACAAAACTCTTCTGCAAAATGTTTACACATTCACAACTGTTCCCATCAATCTTTTTGTTTTATCTTCTTTGTATTGACCTTTCAAAGCTTCAAAATACGATTTTAAGTGTAGCAATACATCAGCTCAGGCCTACTGCTCAGCACTGCTGCCAGATTATTTATCTTTTGAACTCCTTTCTCATGTTATCGTTCTTTTCTTTCAGAGACTTTGTTTCTTTTTTTTTTGCTGGAACTTTTTTTGCCACAAGATTGCACCATTGTTTTTATAGTTTCGATAACAGAAAAATCCTCGACATAAGGGCAATTTCATTAATTTTTTTTTGCTTCGCTTTTTAAAATTCGATGTCATATATTTCTGGCTCCATATCGTTATATATATATATATATATATATATATATATACATATTCTTGTAATACATAATATACATATATTTTTGTAATTCATATATATACACATATGCTTGTAAAAAATATGATGCAGAAGTTCTGGGAGGATCGAAGAGGTTAAAAGCATCTCTCACAATCTGATCACAAAGAAAATAAAAATTTACTTAACGTGTACCTTCGTGACTGCAACAAGCAGATGTGATTTCTCATTCCATTAACCTGAGCTTCAATAGTCTCTCTCTCCCTGTACTCCAAACATCCCTTTTTTAATCCTCGCGTCTTCTAGAGACGACTCCGTACTCTACAACACTCACACACTAAAGATAACCGAAAAATAAAATTTAAAAAAAATATTCTATGTTAAATATTTTTCGAAATTTAATTCCTTTATCGACACGAACATATTCATGAAAGAATTTATTTAAATTAATAATAAACTAATTTAATAATAAGTAAATAAATTCCTAAATTCCTTTTATCTAATATATGACTAAAACTTTTATGATCCACAACCCTTAAGGTAATATCTGAGTAATTCATTTCATAATATTTGTTATATATATATATATATATATATATATATATATATATATATATATATATATATATATTCATGAAGTTTTAATAAATTTAATGATAACATGCGCATGTAGCTGATTGTTATCTCTATATTTTGAGTTTTTTAATACAAATGAACGAGGAAATATTTATGAAATCCATTTCTTCGCTCTGGAAATGTTATTTAACTAAGAAGTACTTTAATTGGAACATTGAAGAGTTCTGAACATTAAGTGTTAGATAAAAGTTGAATTAATTATATTATCTTTCTGCACCAATTATTTGGGTGTGACACTGCTATTTGTAAAAATATTTAATCGAATTTTAGGAAATATATACACAAATAATGGAAGTAATTTATTTCAAATTTTTCTTCATGATTTTTCTCTCGTAAACCATTCTTTTTATAAATAAATTATTATCAAATTTCATTGACATACTCAGCACTTTACAATTGAGGTTTCTGTGTTTTGATTTAAAGTATGATTTTGTTGACAAAACTACACATCTTACGTAAAATAAAACATGAAAAGAAATTCAAAATTTCTCACACATCGGCCAAAGTAAGTAAATAATAGTTTTCAAAGCAACTGGTAATTATTTCTACGCATTAAGAAGATGAAAGGAAAACATTCAAATAATCAATCAAATAATTTGGGAAAACTCAATTCAAACCCACAATTTCTCACACCTCTGCAGCAGTAAGTAAATAATAGATTTTAACTAACTTGCAATCATTTTTACCTATTAAGAAGATGAGTGAAAACATTGTTTTACTTAAAATCTTTAATTCGTCAGACATCATATTTTTAACCTTATTTTAATCTCCTTACTTCCATCCCTTGCACTCCGGAGAAAAAAAAAGGTACACAATGAAACGAAATTACATTTCATTAACTTCCAAATTTAATTTTTCTCCGTGCCATTACATAGTAACCCCATTCCCAAAGCAATTTCCGTAATTTCCGAGCCTAGAAAAAGTGACTGTCATGTTAAAAGCCCAGAAACTTGTTACCGGCATTTATATACTTTCAACCAATATTCTTAGTTGCTTCTAAGCCCATAGAGAAACGGCTTAAATTAATTTAGTGTAAAAGTAATTTATTATGCCCTCATTTTAAAAGCATCTTTTTTATATTTTACCTTCGGTTTCTTAATTGATGAATCACGATCCAGTTTTTAACACCTTTTTTTTTTCCTTTTAAGCTGACTTTCCATCGTTTCAAAGTTGATTAGTTTTTTTTTTTTTTTTTTAATTTTTATTCCAAGCAAGTTCCAGTTTTCTAACACATTCTAGTCAAGCGATCATTTTGTTCATAAAACATAATTTATTATGGAGGCCACTGAATAACAACAAAAATGTCACTACTCTTTTTAAATGAATTTCACTTTCACATTCTTATCCTTTTCTTACATAACTCACGGTGGTGTTGTCTATTGATCATTTTTCTTCTTTTTTTTCCATAGAAGTCTATGAGTGTAATGCTTTTTTACACCCTTAAAAAATCATCGTTATAACTTTCACGGCTTTTGAGATCGCCTTTTCCTTTTTTGGAACAGATTTATCGAAACCCACCCATTGTTTTGATTTTTGATTGGCTTTCGTTGTATAATAATGAATCCAGGTCTCATCAATAGTAATAATTTGACGCAAAATGGCCTTCAGATTTCGTTATTTCATTATATTGCTATACATTAATCGAGTTTTGTATTCTTAGAATACAGATAACGAGAGAGACACAAAAAGTATCCATGTCAGGAGTGGGAAATAGGATAACTCACTGCAACATTTTCCAGTTATCGTTTCTGCTTTTACAGAGAGATCAACGATTGTGTTACTCTTACAACCTAAAAAATCGTCTCCATGACTTTTCCGGCCATTGTGAGAGTATTCACTTTGTTTGGAGCAGATTAGCTGGAAACTGATTGGTTTCCGGAGTTGAAGAGGAATCTGGATTTCATCGATGGTGATAAATCGACTCGAAATAACTAGAACTACTTGACGTTAAATCAATCAAAACTAACCTATAAATCAGTGTCGAATCGGTTTTTGCGGTATTTAACCGATAGAAACACACAATGTTTATTCCAAATTTCCTTAGCAACGGCTTATGTCGTGAAAAACAGGTACGGTGTAAACCATCTTCATATCTTATAACTTAAAACCATTCTAAATCTGTAGCATATAAAGTTGTTACATTGTTAATAAATAATTATTTCCATTTTTCAAAGAGTGCAAGATATAGATTTTTCTTACCATTACCTTTATGGAGCATTATTTCAATACTCTAGCAATCTTTCTCTATTTCGATATTTCTTCTTGTCAACCAATTTTTATTTCCTCCCTCCCCCCCTTTTTCTTCTAACGTCTAGATCACAAATACACATAGTTTTGCTCAGCATAGCCATATCTGTTATCATACTAGCCTCATGAATTGCAAATTGTATATTCCCTTTACTCACAGTGAGTGCTATTTATTTATTTCAGATTTCTACAGACTAAATTGAATAAATAAAGACAGTTTTTAACTCAACAATATCAAATCATAACTATACTGCTTTACATCACTAATAATTAAAACAATACAAATTATATCAATAAAATACAAATAAAGCTCCGTAATTTTCTAAAATATGTTAAAGAAAACTTTTCGAAATCTCCATCAATTGTTCTCCACCCATGTGCCCGAAATTTCCCCACATTTGCGAAAACAAACATCACTTTTCCATACTTTATCCTTTATGATCTATGGTCGCGCCTTCCGTTCTGAAGAGACTGCAAGGAAGGGAAAAAAACATAATAAATCAAGTCAACCAAGCAACATAAAAGTATACAAATTTATCTTTGGCCACCGTTACTGGAACAAACACGCTAATCCATCAGTTTCTGATAAATTATCTCACTAATCCATATCTCCGCGTCACCGGAACCACTGACGATGTGCAGATGGACTAACTATTCATACATTTCATTTCTTTTTGCTTCGATGAATCTTGATAATATGTCATTCAGAGCTCGCATTTTGTGACATATGCATACCGGTTTACCATTTGGGGGACTTATTTTTGAGTAAAAGATTTAGAGGGTAACATACTTGTATCTGTGTATATCTTAATAAGTATCGTTTTTTTTGTTGAATTCTGAGATCCTTTTCAAAACATTATTTAACGTTCTTTGATAATTTTATTCACTTGTTCTTGTGATCGATCTTCCTTATTATTTTTGCCTGATGTACATGTTTTCTGCTATTGACTATCAGTCGCATGGCTATTATTCATTTGTAAGCATATATATATATATATATGCGTTATCTTTTCTTATCTGGTTTCTTCTATATATATTCTACTTCGAGTTTTAGTACATAACGAGTATTGCAATATGCGTTGAAAATATAACTCTCTTTCTTTCTAAGGTTTAATTTTTTACTTTAAATGAAAACAATTATTAAGGATTTTTTTGTGTTACATTTTAATTAAAGTTATTATTTTATTAACTATGAAAAATGCCCCGAGAGCTAAGCGTTATCAGTTAAGGCAATTTGTTTTGAATTTTTCTTTTGTAAACGTAAAATACATAAATATTTAAAAATAGAAATGACATTTAAATGTAATAATTCAAAGAAATATAAAATAAAAGAAATTGATGAGAGCACTTATATATATATATATATATATATATATATATATAAGAAATGGGGATAATTCGGATATAAGAATTTAAAGAAAATAACACATAAGATTAGAAAGATACAGTATGATATAAATTACACAATATTTCTTTACGTTTAAATCCTCCTTATAAATGTTTGTTGTCACTTGTATCACATTATTTATCAGTAACTGGATGTCATCCTATATTATGCCATTCAGAAAACTAGCTGAGTTTTA
Organism: Nephila pilipes; assembly: GCA_019974015.1. NCBI lineage: Eukaryota > Metazoa > Arthropoda > Arachnida > Araneae > Nephilidae > Nephila > Nephila pilipes. Next base: position 380,057 of record BMAW01034875.1, on the reverse strand, counting down.
TTATACCTCATTTTGAATAATAAAAAGCCTTAAATAAGAATTTTAGCGTAAATAAATTTCAAAAAATTATTGTTTTCTTATTAAAAAATTTACTGTTAACGATTTCTTGAACGACTTTCTAATTTGATTCTGAAGTAAATCAGGATTATACGCTTTGAAATAAAGATTAAAATGATGTCGAGTTCAAACTTATATATTTAAAAAATAATCTCTAGTAAAAACATCGTCTTCCAACTAAAAGAAATGAACAGAGTTAATGAATCTCATGGATATTTTCTGGACGAAAAGTTGCTGTATATGTGTAAATAAAGATTTCAGTTCATTTCTTTGCAGATATGCGAAGAATTAAAGCTGCAGTGATAAAAACGTGTTCTCTTTCTAAAAATAAAGAACGTGTTCTGCTCTCCAATTTCGAAAGGAAATCTACTTGAGTTTAAAACTTATAGATTTCCCCCTTTACTTTCTAATTCTGAGTATATTATGTTTTGTTCCTTTTCTACTACTTCCTTCCAGGTTTATTCGAAAACATTTCCTTTGTATGGTCAGATGTTACATAACTATAGTTCTTCCTCGAGATAGAATCACCTAAACTAAATTTTCCACCTTTCTTCCCAATCGAATAATATTTTTTTTCTGGTTTCCGCCCTTCACTATATATATATATTCTTATCCTCTCTCTCCCCACCCTCTTCGCTTTTATTTTCCAAAGATGCTTTCTGTTCTTTTTTCTTATCAAACCCTGTCTAAAGGAACCTTTTATAATCTGTTGGATATTTTTTTATATCTTTTCATGTCTTATTTTAAGAATTTTTGATGAAAAGTATTTACTTATTGTTTTGAAAACTAGCCATCGAGTCGGTTTGTCATCAATGCAAACAAAATGGACATTAGTTTATTTGTTTCAATCTAAGTAACTATTATACTAAAGAATTTCATTCCAAAATACTTTACGTTGTAAAATGCTCACAAAAATGATAAAGCCTACTTTATTTCACATAAACCATAGAATGATTTTAGTTTTAGAGAACATTATTCAATCTATTAAAAGAAATTTCTGAGTTTTATATATTTTCTTTTGTTTTCAGGTAACTTTGTTATCACCATGCACTTTCTTATATATTACTCAATATCATGAATTAAATAATTCTGGTCGAATGTAATTTATATCCTCAAAATTCTATCTGATTAATTATCCTCAATAAAAGTATAAAATTTGTATAAAATTCCATGCTGAAAGATTCTCTTCCTGTGTTGATGTGGTATCTGTTTTAGATAAGAACAATTCATTATGTCCCAATGTTTTAAATAAATATAATATTGAGAAAACAAATTTTAAAAATGTATAATCTTGGAAATTATTAGCAATTTATATAAAATATACATTATATATTTTCAAATCTCTGCCATAGGAAGATTTAAATCTTAATTAAATTTTACAATCATTGTATTTACTCAAACCACGAAATAGTTCAATAAGACAAATTGCGATAGAAGATACGGATAAATTCAGAACTCATTTAAGCACAAATTTTTTTTCTATAAATATTGAGATAATGAGAGATGTTTCGTAAAAAATATTTAAATTCCTTCCACAAAATTTTTTTTGGCTGTGGTGGCCTAGGGGTCATATTCATGAGCTAGCGGTCAATATTTTCGTCGAGTCGCGAGCTCCATCCCTGATGCCACTTAAGACCTGATACAAGTTAAATCTATGGAGGATCCAAGTCCTCTCATGGTATGAAATGAAAGCTTATATCAGGAAGAATATAGTTCAGGTGTCGTCCTCATCACATGATCGAAGTTCAAAATTTAAAAGTTCGTTGCCAGTAAACCTCGTGTTGCTTCTAAATGTTAAAAATAATCAGTCCAAGGAATGTTTCAGTTCCTACTTATATTGGTGAAAAAAGTCCTATGTTATACATTTGATCCAATTAGAGTTTAGTGAAATCTTTGTAGCTACATTGGGATGAAGTTTGAGAGTTCTTAAATAAGAAAACTCATTTAAAATGTAATTATTATCTTCTTCGTCATGCTCTTAAAAATATTAATACCTAAAATCAATTTCTTTTCACTCTCTCTCTGTCTCTCTCTCTCTCTCACACACACACATAATATATATATATATATGTGTGTGTGTGTGAGAGAGAGAGAGAGAGAGTTTTATTGGCATCTCTCTCTCCTAAACAATACGACTGAACGTAATTTAATTTTATCATTCGTTATTTTGGTGGTAACGAAAATGAGTGAGACTGGAGTACTTCTATATTTTAGACTATGATTTGTTTTCTAGGTAAGGACTTAATTTAATTTGTGCTTAAGAAAATCAGGAAACAATTATCAACAAATACCTTTAAATATACAAATCTAAGATTGCCTTACAAAATTTATTTAAATAATTTTCGGGCACCAACATTTCGGAAGTTAAGTTTTTTTTTTTTTTAAATTTACAGCAATTTTAATTTTCTTATTTGTAGTTCTAATGATTAATTTAAAAATATCAAAAAATGACATATATGTTATAGTATATATTCGAAGTTTATTTTGTAAAGTTATATGAAAATTAAGACTATTACTCTTTTATTTTCATTTTTAGGAATTCAATACTGATTGTTCCTTCAATTTGACATTTAATTACACAATAAGCTCTTTTTTATAATGTCTTAAGCTGATAGCATTTTTATCTAACATATTACAAAGTCTTACATTGTATTATGCTCAGATAGACTAGATATATCTAAAGCTTAATTTTTATAAATTATTCAGCAAATTATGCTACAAACTATGCTACAAATCCTTTTCAACTACTTTCTTCAGCTTATTTTCGTATTTTGATAGAAAAGAAATTGCCTTCTTTTCATTGAAAATTATGACAATTAATTGAAGTTATAAATATTAATAGAACCAATCTGTGAAGATTTGAAGCATTTATATCAGAATTATTTATCAAAATAGTTTTTATTTGATCTTCAGAATTTCACAACCTGCATAATGTACAGTTACCCCCATCTTTCATTATAAGAATTGGAATTAAAAATTACCCTTTGAAACGCAACTCTTTCTATCCTCATCAAATTTAATGTGTCACAAATTTTCTCATCACTCGCAGTGAGTTCCATCTATTTTCGGCTTCTTATTAAAAGTTACGAGCATTTTCCGGGCTCAAATCCAGAGTATGTTGTTATTAAGACCCCTTTGTGCGCAAAGGGTGCCGTAATTCTCCATCCAAAGGAGGGTTCGTCCCATGAAGTACGCCATTGGCGGCCGACTCCTGTGAGGACTTGATAAGACTCGGGATTTTAAAACGAAGAGATATTTCCTGATTATCTTCACCACTAATCGGAATTTGAGAGTCCCTCATTCTGTGAAGAGGATTTGTTGCGAGAAATTGCTATTAATTTCAGCTCTCTTTGATCCACTCTAATAGGGAAAATGTCACAGAGGCACTGGCTCGAAACGAGATTGGATGGCATTAGATGTACAGTCTTGTTTTGAAAAACGTTTCATTATTTTAACAAAGGATTTAAAAGCTATCGCATATAGTATTTTAAAAAGTTCTTCCAGAAATCTTTAATCTAATTATGTATTATATAATGCCCTTAAGAACTGAGAGGATGGTCGCAAAAAAAAAAGGATTTTACGAGTCATTAGCAAGAATATAGAAGATAGAAATGACGCTTTAGGGGGGAAAGTTGTGGTGAGGGCGCAAAGTTAAATGATGTAAAAAACTTGAAAGCGTGCAGTTTTAAACGAAATCGTAAAAGTGGATATCGGCTTAAAATTTTTGAAAAAAAAAGTGAGAAGGAAATGATTGATAGTGAAATCTGCACAAGATTGCTCGATTAGAAGACGTTTTAGAAAGAAAAAAACTAATTCTATTTTAATTGAATTTAAAATAGAACAATACGGATTATTAACACTTAGCTTTGTAGAGTAATTGTGGTGGAGTTGTAAAGCTTTTAATATTCTATAGCGAAACTTTTGGCATAAGAAACACTATTTTAAACTGTATCATATTTTCAGTAATGTTTTCTATATGTATTTGAATGTTCCATGTTCGCTTAAGGAATACAAGATCTTATAATTTCTCGACTTTTCAAAATAGAAATAACTCATTTAGATTGAAAGAGCATTGAGTAATATTTTACTCTATTTTAAGTTTTGAATGAATATTTGGTAATATCCCACAACACACAGACATTGTTTTTTCTTTATCTTTCCCCCAATTTTTACCAACTCACCCTAGTTACATATCATATTTCGGCAAAATGCTAGAAGAATTCTTTATCGTGTTGACTGAATTTATAAATAGGGATGATATGTCTAGCAAAGAAGTGCGATAGCTTACGGTAATACACCGCTATTTGTCATTTTTTAATGTTATTATTCATGTTGCTAAGCTATTCTGATTTTGTATCTCCAACACTTTTTTTTAAAAAAGTCTATTCATACGTAGTGTTTAAAGTCTTAAAGAATGTTTTTCAGCATATATTTATTAAATAAAATTATTCAAATCCTGTTTTATTGAAATTTTAATTATGTGTTTGAATATTATTCTTTTAAATAGTCGTCTTCGGATTTAACGTTTGATTACAACTTTTTGTTCATAAACATTTTCTTTTTCATTTTACAATGGAAAAAAAATTATTTTATTTTAATATTCAAGTATTAGCTTAAACTTTTATATATATATGTATATATGTACATGGAGGTAGAAAAAAAATTAGATTTGCTTAGGTCTAAACTCTTATCATACAATTTTTATTAATTTAAAATGGATGATATGATATGTTCCTCGAAATATTCATACAGCGAAAAAAAATTAGATATCGTATCACTGGAATATGCATATAAGAACTTTAACAAACTGAATAATTTTGATGAAAAGGAAAGAAAAGAAATAGAATATCTCTGACTTGATAAACTAAAAAAAAAAAAAAACTGAACACCGTATGAATGATTCTTAGGAAAATGATATATATGTTTTACAAGAAAACGTTACTAACAATTACCCAAATTTAAATAATAATATTTAATAATACTCTCAAGGTGACAAAAATAGAAGTAAAATTTTATGAAAATGCTATTAAAATACCATTAATAATATTTCCAGCAGGATCTTGTATATTTAAACAGCTTAATCGAGCATTTTTAATACCTACATAAACTGTTTCAAATTTAAGAGAAACCTTCGTTATATTTTAATAGTGAATGTATTATCCTGTTTTCTTTTTTTCATTCGATTTTATTATAACTTTATAAAACTGTTACGAAAACAGGAATCATTTCTCTCTATATTCATGAGAGGGCTTTTTTAAATATTCATTTCTCGAAACAAAAAATCGAATTCCGATTGTTCTGAGAAAGATGAAAAATTCTGTTTTCCTATCGGAAGAAACGATACAATAAATATGTATTTTCATGAATTTCGATTACTAGAAAGCTTTTGTTTGGAAAATAAGACAGAAAATAGAAGTGAGAAAATTGAGAAAGAATATTAGAGGTAAAACAAATATTTCGGAACAATGCTTTTTTCTAGTGGAGTTGCCTTAAGCTGTTATAAATGTTTCATTTCATCAAACATTCAAGTAATTTCATTGAATTATTTTCTAATATTAGCAAAGTTCGTTGTTTATAAATAATTGCTAAAACGTTTTGAGTTTAATATTCATTTTTGGTGCATAGGTTTTTTTTTTTTTATCTTAAGCAACTGATTTGTAGTTTAGTATATTTTCCGTAAGAGACTATTTTCACGATAAAAGTACTAAAGTTTCCTTTAGGCATTTAAGAACCTAAATATTATATTTATTTGTCATTTAAAAATGTATTTTTTAAATGATGGAATATTTTCTTAGTAAAAGGATAGAATCTTTTATTTTTGAATAAAACTAATGTTTTTATTCGATATAAGATTATAAAATCAGAATATTGTTATAAACAGGAAAACATGATAGTTAGAAGATTTGTGACATTTTTAATTCCTATTTTGCGAGTCTTTTTTATCCTTTTACATGTATTCTTAAGAATCTTCAATAATATGATTGAAATTTTTTAAAAAACTCTACTAATAGTGTCTAAAAATATAACAAAAATCGGTAACATAAACTTATAAGAATTACATTTTTCACTTCAAAAACTACGAATAAATAATTATTTTTTAAAGATATTACTTTAATTCCAGCATTGAAAGATTTAAAATAATATTCTAAAACATAATTCATTGTATTCAGATTTCACATTTTAATTGAGAACGAACTCGACTGCTACAAAATTTGAAGTGTAAAAAGTAATACAAAACTTCGATTCAAAAGAGAAATGTGAATTTAAAAGTAAAAGAGATCTACGAAATGCAGTAATTTTGAAGAAAATACATTTTATTCTTTCATTTTGTGAAATACAAAGAATTATTAAAAGCTAATCTACCAGTTACAAGGTCAAAATTTCGTAAAAGAAAATTTCATTTTTCTTTGAGACAAACGTAGAATTGCACTATATGGGATCTAAATTGAAATTCCGTACCGTTATCGAATTTAATAACGCTACAAGCTTAATTGCTCCATACATCTTGAAATTAGAGATAAAGTATATTATGTGTAACAGTTATAACTTTTAGCTCGTATACTTTTGATTTACAACAGCATCAAAGAATAGAAACAAGAGAACTTGAATTATTAATTCTTGTACAAGCAATACAGCTTATTAATAATGAATTATAATAGTCAATTTAATAATAATGAAATTAAGTTATTTTTTATATAAAAGGTTAGAAAAATATTTATTTAATTTTTTCTTTATTTTTATTAATGATTAGTTATTACATTTTATCTTTAAAACCGTGATTTGTATTTATTTTTGACTTTCATAATTATGATAAATGACGTTAATATTAGTTATCACAATTTTTTAAAATAATTTTCTTAACAATATTTAACGTTTGATAGAAATATAATTAAAATAACTTTCTAACTTAGATTTATTTTAAAATGTAAAGCTGTGTTAGATTTCATTTTCTGAAATAAAAAAAGCAGCAATGATATTAGAAATACATTTTACTCTTTCTAGATTATAAAAAGTTAATCATAGAAAAAAAATTGTATTTGATTGCAAGATTATTTGAGCACAAAAACATCTGAATGGCTCTCGTCGTATTTTAATACGTTTGTGACGAACTTCAAAATTTAAGATAGCAAACATCAAATAACTGTCATTTTCCATTTAACATATTTACTTTTCTATTTGCACGAACATAAATAAGATTCCCATGATAACGCATTTCATAGCATCAACATATCAGACATTAGTGCAGAATACAGAAAAAACTGAAGAATCAGTTTACTGCTGGTAGGTAAAGAAAAAGTACTACAGAAACTTCCTCTCAATAAAGTTACAATTACAAGCTTAAAGTTATAAGCTGAATTATTTCAGGTTTTTAGAATAAAAATGAAGGTAATAGTTATAGCAACAAAAAAAATTAATTTATAATGAATTCCATAATTTTTTAATTAAGTATTACTTATTTATATATCAATTGTAAATATCTTCAATTATACGATTATTTCGGTAAAATATTTGACAAGGAAAAGTTTTCAATTTGAAAGCAAAATTATGTATATAATTTTAAGTCTGAATAAATTAAAAGTTTACGTTTCAATAAAGTTATTATTACGCTACCCAGAAAGATTAAAAGTTTATGACGGAGATTCGAAAAGCATCCTTGTTGGGAAAGGGAAATAGGGTATTATTAAAAATGGGAAACAGGAAAGAGACAATTAATTTTAATTCATTGATCGTTTTTCCTCTATAGAAGAGGGCATGAATGTGACGCCTTTTGCATCCATCGAAACTGTTGCCATAACTTTTCCGGCCGATGTAACTGTCTTCGTCTTCTTTGGAGAAAATTGACTTGAAGTGAATTATTGTCTTATATTTTCTTGTATGTTTATGATGCATAATGATAAATCTAGGTATCATCGTTGGTGATATCTTGAAATAAATTGACGACAGCAACTTGGCGTGGCAACAATCAAATTTTTATTTGACAGCAAATGATTGTTTCATCGAAACTTACCTTTGAATCAGGGAAAATTTGTTTTGAGAAACTTTAAATCGATGATAGCCCATTATGATAACTCTAACTTACCTTAGCAATGCTATTTGTCTTTGAACCGCTCTCGAATAGCCGTCTTCACCAAACTGTGTAACACGAAAATAGTCGGTATTCAACTTTTGGGTGCTTTGTTACTTATAGCATTGTAGAATTTAAGTTATTACAATAGAGTTCTTACAACTAAGTTTGTGACATTGGTGTATTCGCCGTTTCTCTTCACTAACCTTGGGGACTTTTAATTAAGATTGATTGCTTTTGCAAAACAACCTTTGTCCAACCAAAAATGAAACATGAATATGTAGATAGAAAGCAGGTAGAAATGAAGTGAAGCGGGAGAGTTAGGAAATATATAAACTCCGACTGAAAGTCGCGATAGAGAGGCTGAAGGAGAAGTGGAAAGAGAGGCTGAAGGAGAAGTGGAAAGAAAGGTTGAAAGAGGAGTTGAAAAGAGAGGTTGAATTAGACGATCGAATTAAAGGTACAGAGTTTCAGTAGACTTAGTTATTCTAGAATGCTACATTTGTTCCAGAGTCTGAGTTGTAGTCGAGGAAGGCTTACTGATATGAGTCTGTTAGATTACTTTTGGTGGGTTGAATTAGGGTAGTATTATCCTTGCCCAGGAGAGCAGAAATAATTGTTGCTATAGTAAATAGAAGTTAATTAATTCCGTAAACATTCTTTGATTGACTTATTGTGGCTTAGTGTTTAATAATTGAGTTAGCTATGGCACAAGAGGCAGCCCGGAACGGGCAGGCATCATAAGTTCTTTACAGAAAGAAAGACTATACTTACTCAGTTTTTAGTTAATGTTTTTTTTTTTTTTTTTTTTTTTTCAATTTTGTAAACATTTGATGAAATAATCTTTTATTACACCTGAATGGAAAACTACTTCAGCAATACTTAATTAAATATTTCAAAAAAATAAATTCATTAATTTTAAAACTTTTAAGAAAATATAGAAAAAACTACAACACGGAAAATTAATAATGTTTACAGTATGTAGTTACTAAGATGAACTTAATGTAAGAATTAATGTTTTTTGATACAAATTAAAAATACGTTTACAAAAAATATATAATAATTATTATTACATACTTTGTTATTTCATATACTTTTTTATGTGGTATTTTCTTATGTGTTATTTATTTTTACAATATTTATCTCCTCTTTTAATGTACCTGGGTAATACATAGCCGAACAAAACACTTACAATCCTTTTTACTGCCATTGTGTTAAATATTTTATCTTCTTAGGTCAGAATGATATGCGTAGCGTGACCCGAAATTATTCATTGCTTTATATCAAATATTTTTATGCAAGTAAATTTTTTTCATATTTATAATTTTCTAATATTTCTAATATTATAAATATAATTACCTCATTCTAAATCCCGAATGGTTTAGAATAAAGCGATTCGTTCATTCTTAAGATTTCAAGACAGAAACTCCTAATTTCTTTAATTCGATTTAATATTTTTGAAAAATTATTTTGTACATTTTGAAACATTAACTTTTTTAATTCTTCATTTCCTTAGACAGTTTCAAATATATTAGCTAACTGTTAGGTTAAATGGTTGATATCATTTCTTGTATTTATTACAATTCAAAGTTTTTCTTTGCTTCCATCGAGTTCGTCTTCTATAATAAAAAACCTCATTTGTTGAATATGGGAATTGGCATTACTTTGATATTTTAAAAACGCTTTTATTGTGGCATGCTGAGATTAAATGACTATATTACATTTTTCTTTCTTTGTCTCTTATAGTTAAATTTTTCTTTCAATATTTAATCAAATATTTATTTGATGATAGCAAAAATTCCCAAAATAGTCCGTATAGTTTAATATTATATTACAAAATATAAGACTATTTGGCTCACATTTTTAACTTTGAAAAATATACAATTTTTTTCCATTCCTCGTTGATCTCTAAAAGGAGAATAAAATGGATAGAAAGCTATTAAGATCAAATGTTTTGAAAATATTCTCAATACAAAGGGTAGAAAATATATTTAGGTATTTCGTAGTCTTCAAAAAACAGATAAAAAATTTCTCTACAGAAATTAAATAGAAAATATTCTGCAATAAAATTGTGAATGAAATTTCAGACACAGAAGCCCCGCCAACAACACAGAAAATAAATAACTTTGAAACATGATAAATTTGAAATCCTAGCATCCAGGATATTTGAAACATGTCTGGAAACTACTTTTGAAGTGTTCACCTTGTTTTCTACGTAAGATTTCAATGCTGTTCATAGAAAGTTTGAATGTTTAATCATATTACATTCAAATGTTATTTTTAAAATATTTAAGAGCGCTTTACTTTTCTTTTGATAAATTTATTCATGACCATTAATATTTTTTATATTCACAAGAGCTAAATATAAAATTAAAATAATCTTCTAATTCGTCCATAGTAATGAAGGTTAGCCTTTTATTCTGAAATTTTCAAAGGTAGAATAGCCACTGAAAATAAAAAATTGAAAAAATAATAATAATAATAAAAAAAAAGTCATTATTTCTCATACATTTTTAGCCAATCCTATTTATAAGGGCAGGTGAATGTAATTTTCAAATGTGATTATACCTGTTAAGTTGGAGTTTCAGCTGTATATTTTTATAGCGTAAAAAGAAAATAGTTAAAAACTCTTTATACTACACACGCACACACACAAATCATAGCAAAACTCCTTAAGAAAATTTTATTTTCTTTGCTTTTTTTATCTAATAATTAGATAAATTTTAACATTCAAGAGCACCAGATTTTTATCTTGATTATATACAAATGTGTTGTACTTTATAACACTTCTCGATGAAAATTTATGTAAGAAAACATTCATTTTCTTTATTTCCTGATAATGTAAGAGGAGTAATATTTACGATATGAAAAATTGCAAGGTATATTTTATAATAGTTTTTACGTAGATAAAATCCCTAGGAACTTCATGATCACTGTGAATAACTTGATGAATATTTTAAAAGTAGTTTTAAATTCCTAATTTTAAATAGAAGAATTTAAAACAATTTTTCTCTCATAATTTTAAAATTTAGAAACAGAAAAATTAATAACGGAATAGCTGCTTTTCACAGTAAACTTGGACTTCCTTTCACAAATAATAAATATCCACATGTATTATAAGTATATATAGTATAACAAAATAGCTTTAATACTTATAACACTAAATCAAGAAAAAACTTTATTAACTTTTTAAAATTACTATAGAAGAACTTAAAGGAACAGTTTTTCAAAAGAAATGTAATTAAATCCATTAGCAATTCTCAAATCCATTCAATATTTGTTGTGATTTTGAGGAACATTTTAACTCAATTGATACAGAAAGTGTGATATTGAATTTTGTATTTAGAGTTATAAGTACAATTTAGAGAAAAACAATACAATGGAACAAATGTAAGAGTTTCATTCAAATACTCTTACAAAAAATTACATTATTTTAATAAAGAAAAACTAACCACACACAAATCTAAGATTACCACAAAGTGGACAAACCAGCAACATTCTAACTAAACTCTACACTTTTATGAACTGAAATATTTTTTATGTTTTAAACATATACACTGGTGAAATAAATATAGAGAATTCGCATATTTTATCGAATTGCATGAAAAGAACTGAACTGAAGGAAAAATCACTGCTTCTAGATAAAAAATGCAAATCTTGTAAGGCAAATACGTAGGCGTACACGTGTGTGTAGGCGGAGCCAGCAGAAAAACAGGCTTTATAAGCGCGTAGAGGGTAAGACGAATTTCGTTCGCTAGCACATCTCAGCGAATTTCTTGGTGTTATCTTGCAGCAATCGGTTTAATTCACATCGGAACAGTAAAAATGAGTAACCACCAAAGTTTAGATGATGGAATGAGGAGGCGAATTGTGGGGAGGCTAGAGACAAGCCAATTGCTAGTCCAGATATTCTGAGAGTTTAATTAAAAGCCAAGCGTCCTGTGTAAACTATGGAAACAGTTCCAGGATACTGAACCCATCAAGAGAAAGCCTGGGCAAGTTCGTCCAAGAGCCACGACGGCCAGAGAAGGTCACCATTTATCCGTTTTAGGGAGGCGTAACAGAAGGGCTACAGTTTCTCAGCTCTCTCGGGACCTGTATGCAGCCACAGGAACCCATGTAACAAGGGTGGCTGTTTCCAAAAGACTGAATGAGAGAGTGTTGTTTACCAGAAGACCGGCTGTTTGCGTCCTGCTCACGTCTACGAACAGGAGAGTCCGATTAGCATGGTGCAGGCAGCATAGTGATTGGAGTATGGAGCATTGGGCGTCCGTTCTGTTCACCGACGGGTCCCATTTCAGCCTAAACACCGATTCTCACCGTACTTTCTTATGAAGAGAGCCAGGGACCCGCTACCTACCCTCTATTGTCCGTGAAATGAATAATTATGTGCTGTAGCGGTGTAATGGTCTGGGCAGGCATCATGTTGCATGGCCACACTCCTCTCCACGTCTTTGACAGAGGCTCTGTGACTGGTGTGAGGTACAGGAATGAGGTCTTGGAGCCTTATGTTCGTATTTTCCAAGGTATAGTAGGCTCCAATTTCATCTTAATGGGCGATAATGCGATGCCACATAGAGCTCTTCTGGTCGACGAATTTCTCGAGAGTGAGGATATTCACCGGATGGATTGGTCAGCCAGGTATCCAGATCTCAATCCTATTGATTATGTTTGGGACGCTCTGGGGAGGTAAATTACAACTCGCAACCCTCCTCGGAGAACCATTCAGGAACTGAAAACAGCGTTGGTGAATGAGTGAGACCAATTGCCACAAGCAATGATTAACTGCCTTATTTACAATTTGAAATCACGCTGCAAGGCATGTATAGCTGTAAGAGTTGACCATATCCCCTAATAACCCATTTCTTTTGTGTATTCTGTCCCCTATTAATAGCTATTTCAGACCTTCAGACTCCCATGAGTGTTACGCACAAACATGTGGTTCTATAATAACTGTTGAATGTTTATTTTGTTTTTATTATATCAACCTATGTTCACACCAAATTTTATTAAAACCTGTCCCGTAGTTCTGAAGATCGTAGATAAAATATGTAAATTCTCTTAATTTCTTACAACAGTGTACATAGACTACCTAATAATTTTTGCTAAAAATAAGGACTACATTATTTATTTATCCTGATCCTTTAAATTCATTATAAGCCAATTTCGATAAAAGTGTTATTGAATATATTGATTCGAAACAACAGATAATGAATAGCAGCATATTTTTATACAGCAATATTTATGATAAAAAGGGCGGATTAAAATTAGCATAATTAAAAGCACATTTTGAAACAATAATGTATACACATCCATACATTGAAATATTATTTTGAGCCTTATGCACAGTAATTTTTCTATAATTAACTACAATAGTAATAGACTTAATAATATAAAGACATTAATTTTATATTGCTTAGGATGTGATTACCCTCCAAACTTAATTTCTTCTATTTCACATTAATTTCTTCAGTTTGTTCTACAAGTTAATTTCTTTCGTTTCTGTATCCTTTTATGTTCTTTGCGTTTTTCACTATGCAATATTTCTTTTTCTAATATTCGATATTCTGTTTAGTGGTTAACTTCTTATTCTTAAATATTTTAATATAGGGTTTTTGCAAATGGTTTTCATTTCCTTTTATTTCTCATTGATTTATTTTAAAATCAGGTGTTGGGTTATAAAGATATTTTATGTTGTTATTTTAGATGTTGCTTGTTATTAAGTTATAAAAACAGGAGATTTGAAGGGGTGCAGTAATTCTTTCTTACTTATATTTCATCTATCAGCAGCCTAAAACTCATTTGAGCCCAAGAGAATTGCCTACATACGTGCACCCAAATCCCATTCCTCTAACTTCATTTGTTTAAGCATGAACTCTCTCTCTCTCTCTCTGTATATATATATATATATATATATATATATATATATATATATTAAAAAATTAATGTAAACTAAAACAAACTCATTAATATTATTAGAAAAGTTTTTCAAGCAAAATTAAGAAAAAAGCAAATACAATATAAATTATTACATTAAAATCAAATACAAAGCAAGATAGAAAAATATTAATGTAAGTGATATGAAATTTAAAGTTAAATGTAAATTAAAAATTAAAAATAGAATATAAAAAATTGAAATTAAAAATAAATATAAAAAATTGAAATTAAAAATAAATATAAAAATAAGAATTAAAAATATAAAGTAAATGAATTTATAGTAAACAAAATTGAGTTAAAGGAACTAAATGGTGTCATAGGCTTAGAACTGCGATGCTTTATTTTACATGCTTTAAAGATCCAGTCTTCCAATTACAGTAATTACTTTACAAACATCATAAATAAGAGTCACAGTATATATATATATATATATATATATATATATATATATATCAGAAAACTGAATTATAAGTGTACCAAAAAAGTTATAAACAAAAATTAAAAGAAATCTATGAAGAGGAAGAGTAAATTCAAAACCAAAATGTCATTAAAAACGCATTGAAAAGTATAAAAGATTTTCATAAAAAAAAAATCTTAAAAATGTAAAGCAATAGCTGCAAATGGCGAGAATGAAAAATTCTATTTAATGCAAAAGAAATGTAAAAATTGGTTACGCCATCTACATTGAAAAGTTAGACTTAAGAAATGAGAAGAATAAAAAATATAAGACAAAATAATTAAATTTTGAAATAAAAAAATTGTAAACAAAAATAGAAAAAAAAAAAACCAAAAGATAAATAAAAATGAATAGTTAAAATTTAAAAATTAATAAATAATTAAAAGAAAATTCCTCTAAATAGTAATTTTATATCATTTTCTTAAAAATATAAGTTACAAAATCCAATTTTTGTAGGATACTCATATTTTTTTATTTTCTTATAGTTAAATTTATTTTTTTTGTAATGAAAATTGTATTCATAATTTTTATTAAAATTGCTTTTAAGAAAACTTTTTTAGATAATTTGATTCAAGACAAATTTTTTGAAATTTAATGAAATTATCATGTGTATTTAAATAACAATCAATGAATTTTTTATTACTTAAGATGTAATTATAAATAATATTTCTAATATTTGAGGTACTCAAATTATTATTCCAGGAAGGCGATTTGTTCACAAAAAAACTGAAATCTGTTTCATCATTTAATATTCACTGAAATACATAGCAAGGGAAAGTTTGCACGCATAAACGTAAGCAAAGTTGCGATAAAATGGGTTTTGTTTTAGTTGATAATAAAAAAAATTAATATAAATAAATTTAAATGTCACACTTACCCACATTTATAAATATATATTGTGTTTGGGTTTATTTAATTACATTTGGCATATGAATGCTAATTCCGTCAGACTGAGTAATTAATATCCAATTACAATTCTTAAAGGATTTTTGAAACTTCATAAGAATGCTTAAAATAATAAGTTATTTTCATAAACTTTTTGTTCAGACTATTAAAAGACGAAAACAATTGTTCTTATTCGTGTCTTTTTTACGAAGACAGTTTAAAATAAATAAACGATTACTTAAATTAATTTTGGTAAAAAGCCTTTTTATTTCTAAAGGAGCATTTTTCTAAGGGATTCAATTTTTAAAATAACGTTTTGTAGTCATTTATTTTTAAAGAAAGAAAGAAATTGTAATGGAACTTATTTATAACTCTGAATGCAATTTCTGAAAAAGAATAGAGAAATAATGTAACTATGATTAAGAAGCTTAATTTTTGTACATTTTTGGTTCTTTTATGATATTTCTTGTTTTTAAGTAACATTAAAGTATTTTATTTCAGGGAAAATGATGAAATATTAAAAATGCACTCGGCTTTAAAATAAATGATGAATTATGTAGCATGGGGAGTTTAAAAAAATATCATCAGCTTTTTGCTTTGTTTCAGCAATTAAACATATAATTTCTTATCTAACTTAATCATATTTAAGAGGAAGAAAAACTTATTTTTTTTATCATTCATTGAAATAGACTTAACCTGCTATCTATATTATTAAATTACACGAGTGATGTCTAATTAAAATATAAAAAATAAAGCATTTCTTTTAGAAGCGTTTTAAATTTATCTGTTTATCTGTTTTTATCCTATAATTGCTGAAATGATTGTGAAGGAAAATTATTTACTTTCTCAGATTTTGTTTCTTATTTAGTCTTATCGTAGAAAACAGAAAGGAGGAAATAATTTTATGATGTTTTTTTTTCCGTCAAAGAATGCCTAAGTATTAGAACTTATTTAACCTTGATATCTGAAACTATCAATCTGAAGTTACGAGATTAAATATTAGACTCAAGCATTTATTTAAAAAAAGAGATGAAATTAATAAGAATTCATTTATTTTCTCTTAGGCAATCATTTCATTATTTAACTATTAATTAAGAAGTATAAGATATTTAGTGACTTCTAGAAATAAAAATTTGCTACGGGATGCAATAAAAAAAAAAAAAAAAAAAAAAAAAAACATTTGAATGATCATGCATAGTGATTATTTTTATTAAAGAGCTTTTAAATTAATTAATTAAAATTCTAAGTAAAAAAAAAACGTAAAAAATTACAATTTTCATCTTTTTGCTAAAATTTCAAAATTGTTGTTGATAAATCTCCCGTAAAATGTAATACTGAAAATAATTTTAAGAAATGTTTTTGTAAATGTTCACTTTATATTCCAGAATATAAATTTATGATGAGTTAGAGCAATTTTAACTAAACACTGCCAAGGATAAATTGAAAAAAATATATATTATGGATCATAGCTTTCTCTTTGTTAGAAAAATGTGAAGGCTTACCATAGTTCGATTGAAGATTATTTGTAATGATATTAACATATTTACCAAAATAATTTTGTAGTTCTTCAAGCTAAATTGAGTTGAATCTATGAAGTTACATTCAATGTTCAATAGTGAATGTAGTAGGCTTCTACGATAATATAAAAAAAGGGGTACGTATGAAAATCAATAATTTTAGTCTATATTGGAAATGAATATTTCAGAACTGAGTGAATACGGTTACATTAAGATATTATCAATAACTGTCACTAAATTAATAAACAATAACTGTCTTTTTCATTTGCATTATTCTCTAATATGCCCATTCTTCTATGATAAAATATCTCTCAACATTCAAAGTCTTATTATTTGCCAATGACTGCTTTATCGCTGATAGTAAATAGATTAAATTGATAATAAAAATTTATTATATCAATCTTGAAAATATGGCTCTAATTACGTTTAATATTATCTAGCCTACTTTGATTAAAAGAAAGATTTCGGAACGGAAACAAGAAGAAATTTATTTTAATAAAACTTTCATTATTAAACAAACGTTTGACAAAAATGTATTACAGTTTTTACATGGAGGGAGACTAAAATTGTTCACATGTTAAAATTTTTATAGTATAAAATTTTACAAGCATATAACAATAAAACAACATTAATAAAAAATTCTTCAGAAAGAAGTTAAGTTGCTAAATCATCAGTAACATTTTATCTAGGAAGATCATAACAAAAATTATATTTTATTTCACGTACGTTTATATATTCGACTAGATAAAAGTGTTTAAAACATTTAATACTGATAAGAAAATCATTAGAAACGAATAAATATAAGAATGTCCACAGATCTCATACAAGCTAATTGCTATCACTGGGACCCTAGTTTCAAGGTCAACGGTTGCCCGAAGGTTTTTTGAGAGAAGGTTGTATACCAAAAGACCTGTTGTTTGCGTCCAGTTCACTGTTGCACAAAAGATGGTGCCCTTAGCATAGTTTAAACAACTTGCATCTTGGACCAAACTTCATAGGTTCACCTTGCTTTTTATAGATGAGTCGAGATTCAATCTGTACACTGATTCTATCTGAGAAATTGAGATACGAAACCATACTATCCTCATCAGGAAAAAGGATCATTACAGTGGTGGAGGTGTGATTGCTTAAACAGGCATTATGTTGGAAAGCCTTATTCTCCTGCGTATTTGACAAGGGTTTCCTGACTGCTATGAAGTACAGCAATTAGTCCTTAGAGCTCTATGTTCAGTTTTTCAGTGATGTAGTTAGTCATGGGTTCCTGTTAATGAAGGACAACGCTAATCTGCATGAGGTTCAGCTGGTCGATGGTTACATGGAGAGCGAAGACGCTCAACGCGTGAATTGGCCCATCAAATATCTTGCTCTTAACCCTATAGATCAAGCCTTGTGCATTCTTGGTGGAGCTATTACATCTCACCATCCCTTTTCCGAGAACAAACCTGAAACTAAAAACAACCTCACTATGGGAGGATCGATTGCCACAGGGACTCCTCAACTGCTTCCTGTCTAGTATACTGTCACGCTGTGTGACGTATCTGATTGCGTGAAGGTACATAGGCTCATTAGACCCATTTTCATTTTGAATTCACTGCTTGAATTTTGAACATCAAGACACTATAATATTTACTGAGAATCATGCACATCTGTAACGACTTTTGAAATGTACAACACTCTCTCTCATAAATGTATATTGATATAAATTTATAACACACACACACACACACACACACACACACGCACACACGCACACACACGCACACACACGCACACACACGTAAATAAGAAATATATATATACCTTCGATCAAATACTCCGGCCGTCTAACATTGAAACAACTTTTTTGCATTATATCATCACATAACACCTTTTGTTAGATCCTTTAGGATACATCGTTCAAGCCCAATCTTCCCCCCCCATTTTTTTTCCCCTTTTTCTCAAGAATCTTTTTGTTGGTAAATAGCGATAAACAGCTTTCTGATCATCGACTCGTTGCTGTTTTGTTCCATCAACTCGCGGCACCACTTGGAAAAAACCTTTTCCACTTCACTTCAAAAACCTTTTCTTACGGGTGCGATCATTTAAAATTTTGACACGTTTCAAACAAAGGTTAGTACTCTAGAAAGATCTGGTTACTGGTTTACTACGAGCGCCATCTCTGGGTTAGTCTCGGGAGTTATTGATCGATGTGTTAGATATATATATATATATATATATATAATATTTTAATTTAAAAAATAGAAAATATTATTTTTACAAATAGCCATAAAGTTTCATCAATACAAAATAAAATAGTCCAAGAAATACTTTTCAAAATAATATTAATTCAAAACAAAAATAAATAAATTTTTACCAAGTTATTTTTATACAGCTACCCAAAAAGGAAAGGGAGTTTCAAGAGAAAAATCTAAGTAAAAACACAAATAGAGAATAATATAATATTTAAATACTGCCTCAGAGTTTGGTCGGAGAAAGTGTGTTTAGACTAGTTTAACGCATACAACCATCAAAATTTCAATAATTATGTTATATGTGTTTGTTTATTAGATAAAATTTACATTTTTTGATTCTTTTAAATAGTATAAATATTGTATTAACGAAGAGATTATTTGAATTTTAAGACAAAATTGAAAACTAAGTTTAGAGATCTAAAAAAAATTCTGTAAAAGTTACTGTATGAGTTTATTTGTTATATTGCTAAGGTTCCAGGTAACTATGCAATTATTTGTAAAAACTTTTATGCTACTATGAATAATAAGTATTTTGTTAATAATAATTTTTGTTAAAATACAAATAGTGATAGAGGGTTTACCAATATAATTAAAAGTTATAAAATAATTTAGTCCATAAATATTTAAACATTTCCTCGTATCATTTTAACTCCTGTATTTCGTAAAATGCCTATTAAATTTTGAACTTTGACAAATGTTTCAATACATACATTACTAAAGCAGGGAATATCTTATAAAATATTTCAGATGGTTTTTATAAGACTGTTACTATTAAAAATAACTATAATTTTATTATATATGTTATTGATTAAGCAGTTTATTCAATTTATTTTAATGTGAAGATTTGCTTAATTCAACTGATATAGAGGATTTAATTAAAGACTTTCTGGTTACCTTTAAATAATTAAAAATTTATAGTTCTATATCTTATGTTAAGTTTAAATTACTTGTTTAAGGTCTTTTAAAAGGAAATTATATTTTTCAATTGATAAGAAATTTTAACAGATAAAAAATGTTAGACCATTCCTATTTAAATCTGATTAAAACTAATAAAAAATCTTACGAAATAGATTCCTAACGAATAACATAAAATTGTAGATAGAATTGTTATTTGTAATATTTTTGAAAAGATAGACAGTAAATTTTTTTCCAGTTAATAAAATTCCTTTCTTTGACAGAAATTTAAGCTCGAATATTTAAAAAAAAACGTATTACGTAGTTCTATATACTTAGAGATATCAAATTAGTTAATGAGCTCGTAAATTTTGAAAACAATTTAAATAAATTCTTTCGCATTTTTGTTTATGCTGATTACCCAATTTATTTTTAAAAATATAAAAATTATAAAGTAGATTTATATTTTTAAAATTATGAAATAAAGCATTCTCTTTTGTTTATTTACATTTCTATTGAGATCATTTTGTATTTAATTTCTATATTTTTAATTTTCTTATTTATTTATTTTTAATTTTTAATATTTTTATAACTTTTGTGTTAAAAATATTTTTCAATTTTTTTTGATTTTTAGACATTATTTATTAATTTTAATTCTGAGTCATAGAGGGAGATACAATCATTTTGCTTAATGTCTTGAGTTTTTCTGAGGCAACTACTAAAATGATATAATCAAATATTTTTAAGTTGCCTGAGTATTATTCTAGTTATATTTTTCAGTTATTTGTTTCCATGTTTTTGTGCTTGTTATTTTTATACTGTAGTTTGTATGGAGTTTTCATTTAAATTACATTTTTCTGATGTTTTTTCTTTGTTTCCTCAATTCCGATTGCTGCTGGTTTTCTTACCTCATTTTGCTGTATTAGGTATGTGCTTTTGATTAATGGATCTATTGCTGATTGCAAAACTTTGATCATTAAAAATGTGTAAGGTTTACAATCGTCCTAATCCAATAGAAATATTAAATAGCTCTATTTTCATTTTGGTTTATTATTTAAAGGATTTTCTTTTTTCAAGTATCTCGTACTGTCTTTCATTGTCTCTTATTTTTGTAAGTCATGTTTCTTATTTTTGTAAATTAAGTAATTTTTTTATTATTTTTTTAAAATAAGCTTTATATATAAAGTTAAATATTTAATAATTTTTAGGTTTATACATTTCTACAATTGTAAGGATTTTGTATAGAATGAATTCTGTTGTCCTTTTTGCTTGAACAAATGATTAGTTAACATATAACTCACCTCTTTTTCTTTTCCTTCGAGCTTCTGATCTTTCTTGAATTTCAGATTCAATTAATCTTCTACATTGCGGAAGAGGTTGACATTTCCGTAACTCGGAAATACATAAGGTGTAGAAAATGTGCCTTTAAATTCCTAAATGATTTAATTTTTTTTTTAAGAAAATGACCTTTAAACAGTATCATGTATTTGTAAAATGAATTCTTTATTTCACCTGATTTCTATTTTTGCAAGTAAATTTTTAATCATAAGTTTATGGGAAGTCAGTTAAAAATGTAATTATACTTCTATTTCATAGCTATTAGTCTCAAAAATGTACCATAATGTATAGATATTTCTTCTTATAGAAGCTGAGTATCAATAGATGCTTCATAATCCTTTATATTTAAATAATACATGATAAATTGTCACGGATATAATTAGTTCTTCGTGTTATATATGTAAATGCCATACAGATATAAATCATTATAAATTTATGGTACATACATTTAGTGCATTATTAAAAATAAATACCTCACTTTAAATATCTAAAAATAAACAATTCATTATAAATTTATGGTATATACAATTAGAACATTTTTAAAAATAAATACCCCACTTTAAATATCTACTTAAGTACTTATAGTTACAGATTTACATCTTTAAGTAATATAATTCTCCTTTATACGAATATTCATTCTAATGAGAAAAAAATGAATAAAATGTCTCCAGACAAACGCATCCTTTTCAATTTCTTTTTCTGTAATTGAAATTGATTAATATAAATGGCAAAGGAGAAGATCCTTTTTAGTTTAAATGCAAACATATTTTAGAAAAATTCAGAAAATAGGAAGGTTTATTATATTATTTAATAACAAGTAATTTGAAAAACATAATGTAATTTATTCCATTTTATTATATTTTTTCAAATATTCGTTTCTCTCGAAAGCAATCTCATATTTCAAACTTTTTCATAATGTGTGTTTCACGTAGATTTAACTTCTATTCTTCCTCGATACATAATTCTCTTCGCGATATCAGTTACGAATTTTAATGTATCGTATTCCTCGAAATTGTTCGGAAGAAAAACCCTTAAATCTTATTTAAGAATTTCACGTAAGCCCACTACACAGAGAATGTGAATTATGAAAATGAAAAAATCTGGATTTCGAAGGGCATTTCTAGGTTTATATTAAGAATTCCTACCACCTCTCCCCCTTTAACTCTGATTCTTATTTTTCGTATTAACCATGCGTGCGTGTAATCTAGGCTTTGTGATTCGTTTCGTTTTCTTAATGCAAAAATGCAAAGTGATGACTCGCTCTTTATTTATGCGCACAGACTTTCTTTTTGTATTTTCGAATCGCGTATTTTACATAAATTTCGAGCACAAAAGAAACTTGCTTTTTTACAGCATCAATTTTAATTCTTCCCAATGTTTAAAGCCCCATTGCGATGACTCTCATAAGATACTTACTGCTTGAGGCACAATGTTTCGCTACACGAAAATAAAGGAAAAAATGCATTTGTGAAATTTATAATACCCCTTTGCGCATAATGCATTTGAATTGTGAAAAAGACTTGTATTATATTTTGCATAAGTCCCTTTTTCTGCTAAGATCTTTTGCATTTTATAAGTTACTTCGTCATATATATATATATATATATATATATATATATATATGAAATAAATGGATATAAGTTTGAATTTAAGTGTGTTTTTTTATGCTCAAGTTTAAATATATATATATATATATATATATATATCTTGATATGCTTTGTTTATGCGTAACAAGAATAATTTAGCGAAATGGAACTTGAATATTTTATTTAAATGAAGTAAACACATTATAATTATAAATCATGTATGGATATCTTATAGATGTTGACATTTCATGTATGGGGTATCTTATAGGTGTTGACATTTAAAAAATAATTGATCATTTTCTCATAAAATGTAATTTTTTAATATCAATGTGTAAACAAATGTAATTTTTAAAACAAATGTAATTTTATGCTTATTTTCAAATTTCCATTAGCTTCTTTCAAAATTTGATTTTGTTCCTTTTTATATCAGTATTAGTTTTTTAAAGTGAATTTTTTTCCTGAATGCTTTAAACTTTCTTATGATTTTATTTGTATTTATTTTTAATTTATGTTTCTGTTAATTTAGTTGCAGTCATTTGTTTTACCTTTGTTACTTTACATTTATTTTTCATGAATTGCGTAAATTATTTTAATCAGAGTTCTGCTTAATTCAGTGCATGAAATTTTATTTCAAAGCAGGATCAAGCATAAATCAAATTTAAAGATCATTTGACAGAATTTTTTTTATTGTGATTACCAATTACTTTATATTGATTTTCGCAGCTAATATACTTTGATGATTTACATATTACCATGGAATATAAGAAGTATTGCAGTTTTTATACCTCTATGTTTGTTTTAAATGTGATATTTTCAATTCTTCATGTGATAACTATATTTTATAAAGAAGGTATGAAGGCAATCGAATGCATGATAGTGAAAAATTTATTTTATTGAACATTGTAAATGATTTAACGGATGAATTAGATTTTTATAACTAAAATAAATGAAGAAAATGTTTCGTATAAAAACCTATAGACGTTTATATACCTAGAAATGTTTCGAAATTTCTACATTGTTCATGACAAATTTAAAAGTTCTAATAATCTACTCTCTTATCGTATTTCGTAGGCTACGTATGACTTACTTTTCATTTTTCAGTAATATTAGGAAAATTTATTAATTGAAAAAATTATACTTATTAAAAATAAAATTGTTCAAACAACCAAAATGCTCATCATATTGTACACATTTTAATATGTACTTTTTACGATTGTCTTGCAGATGGATTGGATGAGTATTATCTGTATTCTTTGACTAATTTGAAAAAAATGTTTTCGAGAATGTGTAAGCAAGTGTGTTTATTTGAAATCATGTTAGGTAGCGATTGAATAATTGATTTAATTTTGACTCTCAAATAAACTCAGCATAAGAGAGAGCCGAGAAATGACATGTTCATGTTACATTTCATTTTTAGTTTAAAACAGGATGTTCATAACCTTTGCGTCATATTAGGATACAAACACATAACGTGCTTTATCCTTTAATTATTTTACAGAGTAATTTTCTATAGATTGAGCATTGATTTCTGAGTATTGTGGATATCAAGAATTTATTGAATTTATTAGATTAATGGTTACTAGATATCAACTGAATTAACCCTTAAATTCTTCGTGTAGTATTGTATAGAAGTCTTTTGAGTATGGTAAGGATTCACCAGCTGCGTTTACGTCATCTGATAGAAGTTCAAATTTTTGAGGGGATCATGAAAGCCAAATTGAAATGGCTTAGATTTATGTGATGAATGATGTTTGATGTTCAAGTTGATCAGTGAGTTCGTATCCTGACTCCTCTAACAATTCTTACGGGGAATAAAATAACTAATGCACGTAACATTGAAGTAAAAGTCTCAAAGACCTTGTGTAAGGAGACAGGTACAAGTAGTAAAATGTTATTCTAGATCATGTGGCTTCCCCGTCACTGGATTGTGGCTTAAACTAATGAAGTCCGTCTTCACTATCATTCGTGTTTCCCAAGTGAAATATCTATTCAAAACTAATTTATCGAAAATTAGTCTATTATTAATAGCTAGAGATACTTTTCTGCTGCAGTGAGAATGTCCTATTTAATACATGTCTCCTTGAGAGGGCTAAAAATCGGAACACAAATTAGCAAGAAATATGAATTTATTTTAATATATATATATATTAATGAATCGCAAATAATTCAGTAGTAATTTGAATATATTATAAGAGGCTTAAGGCCTAATCTCCTAAATAAGAAGTTTATTTTTTTTTTCATATATTTTTAAGCCAACATTTAATTAATTCTTCTTGAATGTTTGATAATTTTTTGTTAACCGGATTCCTACTTTTATAAAATATATTAACAACTTTAACAAACAAAATGATATTATAGTGCTATATTTTATTTCCAGAATTATATCTAATAGAGTAATATATTTTATCGTTATAGTTTATCAATTATATTTATATTTTCTCAATTGAATATATTAGTAAATACAAAATTCATAACTTTAGAGCATGCAAAGGATCATTAGGATAAGACAAATTATATGCGTAGTAATCTGGCATTGATTCTCCTTTTGAAAGGCAAACAATTATCTCTAATGAATGGCATGGTGATAATTTCTGCTATTAAAAAGAGATCAACATTCATAAGGTTCTTCTTGCTTTTTCGCTGACATTCCTAACGAGCGGTCGGAGGGTTGTACTGCAGCACAGATGGTAGATTATCATGATCACTAAGAATAAGTTTTCGACTAATGGTTGATTGATTAGAACATAATAAAATTCAGAGAACGAACTATGATTTTTTAGCATAAAGAATATTTAGGATGCATTAACTCAAATGTGATGGATATAATTGAAAATATAATCTGAGTTCTGTAATAATTTTTTGAGTCGAATATGTTTCTATCACATTATTCCATTTTTCGATAAAAAAATTTATTGATTGCATGAGACCAGAGGAATATATATATATATATATATATTTATATATATGTCTGTATATATATATATATATATATACATTAATTCATAATAAAATAAATTAAAATACATATGAAATAAAAAAAAAATTTAAGAAAATTAAAATTAAAAAGTAGAATATCTAAAATTTGAAGCATCTAAAATATTATAATGTGAAAAAAGTCTTTAAATTTCTCAAAGTATAATATTAAATAATATACAAGAATACATGTTACTTATATAAGTAACTGAAAATGAAAAAGAAACAGTGATTTAAAAAAATTACTGCAAATATCAAAGTAACAAAAGCTTTTTTAAATCCTACAAAGCTTGTTCAGAAAGTAGTCATGAATGGAGGTAAAGTAATTATAAATGTTTGTCAGTGTTCAGACTAGTATTAGCGTGCTTTTATTTTTATTACTGATTCAACCATCACACTTCAGCAATTATTTTATGACACAAATTTATAAAAACAAATATAAGCAGTACACCCAATGCAAAACAATTATTCAATCAAAGAAATAAAAGAAATGTAAACAAAGGAAGCGAAATTCATTAAAAATAATTAAAATAATCTGTTAAAAATAATCTATATTTATTTATGCACTTAGTAAAATAATTTTAACTCAAAAAGTGTTTCAAAAGTTTTTACTACCAGAAGCTTATATGATGTTCTTAAACATGTCTTCAATATAGAACGAAAATGCTTTGATTTATTTCAAGGGGAAAAAATAAAAATTAAATACATTTACTGATCTGAAGTATCAATGTTTTTTTAAAAAAACTTCTATATCAAAAAAAAAATTATGAAAATATTAAAATTTTTACAGTAGTAAATCAACGTTCTTAAAAAGAAATTTAAAATTCAAAAAATTCGTAATCTAATACATATAAAAAGATAAGTCCATATATGGGTGGGGAATAGTTTTTAATCAATTTTTTTTAAAATATTAGCTAAAACAAGATAGATAAGCATAAAATTATAAATAGTAATATTATAAAAATATAAATAATACGGATTTGTTTGTAAAGTGTAGACGAATATATATATATATATATATATATATATCAGTAAATTAAATAGATTAAATGATTTGTTTTAAAAGAAAAACAAAAGACTTTCCTTTTATTTTCATAAGTTGGTAAACTTAATCATATTTTGAAATTTAAAAACTCTTCAAATGAAAGGAAGCAACTTAATATTTTTTTTTGTGTTAGTTTCAGTGTGATCGTATTTTAAATAAACGAGTCTTGTCACGCAATGATTTAAAAAACAGATATAAATATCAACATTCAATAAGCTTAAAATAGTAAATTTAAATTCTCTTTTAAAAATTATTAATTCGGCTGTTTATTGATATTTTCACTTAAGCAGTTTTAGGAAATATTATTAAATGAATTTACTATTGTTCATAGTTAAATCATTTTATTTTGGTAATACATTTGAATTATGATTTATCTATTCAGGAATGGAGCATAACTAATCGATTTTCTACAAAATGGTAATTGTAGAGCCAAAAATATTCATTTTTTGAGGTAATCTGAATCATTGTACGTCGCGTGAAATATTTTATTAATATTAATTTATGAAGTTTTCACATCTTACACATACTTACAATTTGTAGTGTTTTGAAAAATTGAACTTCCAAACATCTTCGAGAAATTCTCAATTGTTACAAATAATTCTTCATTTTAAAATAATATTGAAATTAAATTCAGAATACAAATTCTTTCATCACAAATGCTTTTTTGTAGTGATATATCCTTACGACATGAGAAGAGAATTTATTATTAATAATTTTTTTTTGTATTTTCAAAAGTTATTACAAAAAATTAAAAAGCTCGTTAATAAATTTATCACCAGTTTTTAGCAATTTACGTACAATAGTACAAAAACTGTTCTAAAGGCTTATTTGATTCGATTTATATATTAGAAAACCATGAGCAAATATGCATTAATTATAATATGAATGCATACAAAAGATGAAACAAATGTTGTTTTTGTACTTTGGTATCAATTTGCAAGTGAAATTCAAATTGAACCTCAAATGAATATTTTGCTTTGAGAGGGTTTTTTTTAATTTATGTTTTGATATTAAGAAATAATTTCAATTTTCCTTACTGAGCCATAATTACCATACACAAAAAATGATGTTAAATTATATATTTTATGAAACAAAAACAATGTAGTGTTCTATTCTCAAGGAAACCGCCATAACACTGTAAATATAAGTTGCATGTTTTGACAAATTTTATTCCTCAAATACACTTTAATTCCTTTTAATGCTTTGTTAGAGCCAGGATCTTTTTTTATTTATTTATTTATTTTACTACAAATCTGATCATTCTTGGATACCATCAAAAGTAGCTTACCATTAAAATTTGACGTCCCTGGAGAAAGTTCCGTTGAAATTGATAATCCTCTAAAATCATCCCATTAAAGGTTTTCTTTTTTTTTTTGAGAGGATAAAACGACTTTTCTCTCTATTACTTCATCATTAGCTCACTATTCAAAGAAAGTTTATGTATATTGATATCACGGCCCTGAATTCGTCGTGCCAGAGATAATGCAATTCCATCATTATCTGTAGTCCCATGTCACTCACAGAAGAATGAATGCCTAATTATTTCTAATAAATAACAATCTTTATTTCAAGAGATTATTTTGGTCATAAATAGTATTCTAGAGATTTACTGCTGATCATGACTAACAGATAATTGCGCTCATTTCAGTTCAGTTTAATGTATTTTAGTTTCAGTTCAAATAAATTTAGTAAGCGTATATAAAGAGTACTTTAGATTTAATTTTTGCATTATGAATTGCATTTTTCAATTTCAATAAGTTTCTTCAAAAATACTTTTTGAGGAATTGATTTTTGAATACATTTTAAATTACTTATTTTGCACTATTTGTAAGACTTTTCTACGATTAATACATATATTATATACAATATTTAAATGTAGCTCAACAATGTACTTTGTTTTGTAGTTTAAGTTCGAATTATCTAGTAAAACATTTCCAGATTTTCATTATGAGGAATTCTAACAATCCTAAGTATAATATTCATTGAAATAATTCAGTCATAGATACTTTGACGGAAAATATTCGGAGGTTTCAACATATTCCAACAATCGACATTTATGATGTGCAATAATTAAATAACTCATATATTTCCACTAAATTTCAGAAACATTCCATATATTGCTGTACTTCGAATATTTTACTGTAAAAGAAATAAAAAATCGTATAAGCAAACATATTAAGTTTTATAGCTTGGAAAAATAGTTCTTGTACTCCGTTTGAAAATCTAATTTATTTATATTTTAAAGCATTGAATTTTAAAACACAGGATGATTCCGAATAAACTTCCTTTGCTCTCTAACTGCTGTGTAAAGACAATTACAGAGTTTATTTGTATGATATGTAATTAAATCAATTAAAATATTTTTGAAAAAAAAACAGTATTCAGGAGTTTTCCACATGCCAATTCCACATTGTCACATCAATCGTATAGCCATCACTACAACATTGTTGAAATAATAGTATATACATCTGTAAAATCCTTATTGTAATGGTACCGCAGTAATAAAATATTATAACATTGAAGGTGAGTTTTATTTAATTACATGCGAACTGTTGTTATACAAATTAAGAACTGTTGTTCTGATTATTTTTATAATAACCAAGCTTAAGTGAAAATAATTCGAGATAAAAACCAACATTTTTAAAAACAACGTTTTTATATGGTGGCAAAGTTTATTAAAAAGAATTATTGAAATATTAGTTAAAACTGGTCGCAAATATCTAAATATTGCATTGTTAGGCAAGTAAGAACGGTTCCCAAAATTTCAGAGCTCTAACTTGATGGGAAGTTGGTTAAATTAATGATAGAAAATTTGATGACGCACTGATACGCACACAGACAGACACACGCCAAGTGAAATACATAAAAACGTAAAAACTAACTAAAATTTATTAATTCATCCGGTAAATTAATGGTTGGAATGCAGTTTAACCCAACCACCCTTGGCGACAAGAATTATTTGGCAGTATTTTGCCAAATGTGGCTACCCTGTTCCGTTTCACGGATTTAACGCTCAGCCAAAAAAAAAAAAAATCGCCAAGTTTGGTGCCAATTTTTGAAATCACGCCAAGTGTTTGGGCTAAACTGCATTATTAAAGAAAATATGAGTTAAAACTTGTCGCAAATGTCTAAATATTGCATTGTTAGCCGAGTACGAACGATTCCCAAAAATTTCAAAGCTCTAGCTTGACGGGAAGTTATTTAAATAAACGATCGAAATTTTGATGACACACACACACACACCAAGAGAAATTCAGAAAAACGTTGTAAAATAGCTCTACTTTGGTAGCTCTATACACTCAAACGCAATTGCTTCTGTGTAACTTGTCAATGAATACTGTTTGAGCGGTAATTTACATCACTGACATTGCTAAAATGAATACTGCAGCCTTATATTTTTTTTCCGGATAGTTCTAATTACCTTCCACTATGTTGCAGTTTTTGTATCACTTTGGC
Organism: Nephila pilipes; assembly: GCA_019974015.1. NCBI lineage: Eukaryota > Metazoa > Arthropoda > Arachnida > Araneae > Nephilidae > Nephila > Nephila pilipes. The sequence continues at coordinate 349,616 of BMAW01034875.1, read as the reverse complement.
ACAAATGTATCAATTTTTCACTCATTGCACTATAAGCTAGAACCTTGAAATGTTGTACACTTGTGCAGTTTAAACGACAATAAAATATTATCTTACAAAATTATGAATAAAACATAACTTTGAGATAATGAGACTTTCATATTTCTATCACTTATATTACCTTGAACCGTGTATCATCTTGGCACAAATCTTTTCGACAAATAATCACCTATTTACAATATGATGGAACCTTGAATTTTGCCCACAATTCTAATTGGATGACATTATACTATTCAAATATAAAAATACAAGCAAACAATTTGGTAAATTATTTTGAAAATAAAGACTGAAAAACATGAAAATACATAAAATTTTTAAAAGAATTTTACAAAAAAACCCCACTTATATATATATATATATATATATATATACTCATGGACAAAAAAATTAGCGCACCAAGAAAGAGTCGTCAAAAGGAAACGAAATTTTACATACGTAATGACTACTTTGATATAAGTAAATGATCAGAAAATCAAAGAAAAAGGCAAAAGAACAGAAGATTCAATACCCTGTTGAACCCCTTATAGCACGAATGCACAATGCGATACGATCGGGCATTGAGGCATACAAGTTCTGTATGATGTCTTGAGACATTTCGTTCAATATTTGCTGAAGCCTTACCTCTAGTTCGTTCACACTCGTGGGAGGCCCTACTCGCCGTCCCAAATGATCCCAGATATGCTCGATTGGATAGAAATCTAGGGATCGGGCAGGCCAAGGAAGGGTAGTAATAGTGCGGATACAGTCTTGTGACGCCCTTGCCGTGTGAGGCCGAGCATTGTCTTGTTGAAAAATGGCTCCTGGGAGCCGTTGCATGAGTGGCAACACATGTGGTTACAGGATGTCATGGACATATGGTGCCACGGATCAATACTAGGGGTGACCGTGTATTGTAGGCAATGGCCCCCCATACCGTCACACCAGCTGTGGGAGCGGTGTGTAGCTGTAAATTAAAGGCAGGATTGAGGCGTTCAACACAGGTTCCCCACACACGAACAGGATTGTCATCACTGCTGAGATTCAATCTGGATTCGTCGCTAAAGACGACATTCCTGGTTCCATTCCACTGCAGTATAGTTTCCTAGTAAGCGGCACCACTCAAAATGGAGGTGTCGATTGGTGAGCGTCAAGGGCAGCACACGTAATGTGCACCACGATCCCAAATGTCCTTCAACCAGGCGCCTTCGTATGGATCGAGAAGACAAAGGGGCCTCTAGTGAAGGTGCTACCAATGCCTGGATGGCGACCGATAAAGCAATTGGTTGTACCCGTGTATTTCTTACGATGTAGCGGTCTTCTCGACGACTGGTCTGTCGAGGGCGTCCTGAGCCTGGTCTTCGTGTAAATAACATCTCTGGGATCCACTGGTCCCAACACCTCCTCACAACACAATCAGAACGGCCTAATTGACGAGCTATTCTCTTAGCTGACCACCCAGCTTCCATCATGCCGATGATTCTCCCCCTCTCTAACTGCGACAGCTACTCATATTGTCTTCGAAAACGGCGTATTGGCATGTCTACCCCAGATCTTCCTTTGTAAACAATTGAGCACACTCAAACAAGCTTTGGTTACCTGTTTTATTCTCCACGGAGAACGACGTTAAGCTCCCTCTACCGGCTATACGTAATGCGCAATCATACTGCGCTTCTTATCATTTGCATATCTCCCTGAGATGAACCTTCATGCCAAGTTTCGTTACGATCCCGCAACTATTTCTTTGTGTGCTAATTTTTTTGTACATATATATATATATATATATATATATATATATATATGTCTTTCTATGTTCGTGTGTGTGGAGTGAAAAACAATACCAACTCGGAAAATAACAACAAATGATGATTTATTCGTAAATCTTGAAGACAGCACAATTTGGACAATAGCAGATGCATAGTACTTACACAATTCAATGACATAGATACAGGAACAATACATATATTAAGAATAGTCAGTTATTTAAGCAACGTTCAGCTCAATAAAGTATCGCTCCTCACTCAGGACAGCCATCGCAATGATACTTTTCTTTTTCAGGGCAGGTTCCAACGATTCCCAGAAGATACAATTTGCTTCTTTGAATATTCACCCAGCAAGCTTCATTTTAAGTACCGAAAGCGTACAGTCGATCCCTCGATCGATCTTCTCAACAGACTCTCAACAACAATTCTGCTAGATGCAGGTCGAATCTCCAACATATTCCCTCCGTTCACAGACCGATTAATTTCAGCCTTATCCTTTCAACTGTAGCTCTTAGCATTTTTTCCCTTTCCAGCCAAGGGTAGTGTCACATACAAAAAGTCCGTAAATTTCTTCCCGTTTGATTTATCGTTTAGGTTCTAGCTCCTCCGAGTATTTTCCATTTTTCATAAAAGTCGTGAAGTTTTTTGTCAAATCGTCAAAGCAAATGGGACATTGCTTAAATTCTCTTTTCTTTTCTAGTGACATCTGTGTAAATTGCTCCTTTTCTCTATTAGAGAAGTGTTGCAGGGAAGTATCAACTCATGTTCGTAACAATATATATATATATATATATATATATTCATACGATGGTTTCATTATTGTTGATGTTATTGATGTTGTTACATGTTGGAAGCCATTGGCCACAACACAATATTGGTATGCATCCTCATATTGTCACACACATTATTGGTCATTGGTTGCCATTGGCCAACACATAACATGTTAATGCATATCCATATTACACACATTATTATTGGCCAATATTACACAACACATGCATCCATACAATATATACATACACATATTATTATTACATGCTGGCTACACATAACATACATGTAACATGGCTACGCATCCTTACATTGGCCATTGGTTGCCAACATGCTGGCTGCTAACATATATATCCTTGAAGTTACACATACATACATACAAGACATGTTGTATATGGGGTTGGCCAACACAATACAAACATACATGGAAACTTTTACATACATTATTGAAGACATACACATAACACATATGTATCTTATACACACAGTTGATACAACTATTGTTGGTCACATACGTATCTTACATACACATACATACATACACACAACACACAACACAGCATCCTCATTGTTGGCTGGAGTTGAGTTATTGCCATTGGCTATTGGTTATTATAATATATAATATATATGTATCTTATATACATATATATACATATATATATACATAATATATATAATATATATGCACTTATATGTTATATA
>BMAW01034875.1:328479-344465 GCA_019974015.1 Nephila pilipes | reverse complement strand
GTGTGTATTGTTAAGAATAATAATTCGTATCATTGATTGTCTTTTCTCATCTTTACACCTGCTGAATTGAACAATCAATGTAATTTGAGCCGTATTTCAGCCACTTGGGTGGCTGATTCATCGGAGTTGTGAGTTCACGTCCTATCACCTCAATGTATTGTCGTGTGAGAGGCTTGAGACGGTGCATTTGCTGGGTGCGCACATAAAGACCTCACTATTGAGAGTGTAGTTTGGAGAGAGAGAAGTGTCATTCTCAGAATTGTGGTCTTTCGTCTTGACTGTAATTTAAAAATAAAGAATAATTACGCTTTCATTAAGTGGATGTCTATAAACAGTTATTCAATCAAATCCGTAGTGACACTGGAACTTACGGTACACTTTAACTTTTTCTCAGTACTATATGAGGAACAATATTTGCATCAACAAGCTGTTAAATCCTAAGATGAAAACTCTTCCATTTATTCATAACTTTTTGGATCATTGTTCAAAAATTATGGAGTTTCGATAGCAAATATGTTGTATTATGGGCGTCTCAGGCGACATCAATAAACATAAAAACTCATAACTCAAATTTGAAGATTTTCAGAATCATCTGAATTTAATTTGTTATGGTATTTCTCTATGCTGTAGTCAAACCACTAATCTGACTAATATGATCCCTTTACGTTTATTCTGAACCAAATATACAAAGTTAAAAATACTAATGATAGTGTTATTTGATGACGAACCGAAACAGCCGAACCTCAATCCCCTCCTCAAAATGCTACCTTACAATACAATTTATATTTAAATAAACTTAACCTTGAAAGTATTCTTGTGTTACTCCAACATTTCAAAAGCTATTGCATTTGAATATAATATTTGTAGTGTTACATTAAGTAAATTTTAATTAGAAATTATTTAATTTTGACTGCTTCTGTAGACACTTAAATATTTGTCTTATAGTAAATGCCTTTTTAAATAAGACAATAATAATGATGGATTTTATATCAACAATTATTTCTCATAAAATGGAAAACGAACTGAATCATGTTTGCAATTTGTAATACATGAAACATAGTTACGTTGAGCGTAATTTCAATAATAGTTATTATCTTAGAAAATTATTTTGATAAGTATCTAGCTACGTTTTCATATGTATCACTTAGCGAATTTAAAAGGCGTAGTATTGTATACATTAAGCATACTTCAATTTCTATTGTAAATAAATATATCTTACTTAATTTTAAATGAGTTCAACTGTTTTAAATATAAAAAGGAAGATGGGGTATACATGAATCTTAATTTTAAAATACATAACTAATGCTGACATTATATCAATTGATCAATACGATCATCTTTGTTTAATATTAAGCAGTTCGATTTCTAGAAAGTTACTTTGAGAAATATTTAAGCTAATTCAACTTGCTAGTATTCATGATTTTTCCTGAGATCTAAAATACTATAAATATTTTTAATTATAGCTAGTTTTGAAATGTTCTTTCTTGCGGCATATCCTCAATCTAATGCATTAGTCACCACTGAATCTCCAATTGAAGTTACATAAGAACAAACTAAAACACTTTTTAATAATCACTGGTGAAGAGATAAATTGAGTCTCCCATTTAACACAATAATCCTAGATTATGATTTAAATATGAAATATTGCATGAAATCCCTATCTAGAATTCAACAAATCTCACTAAAAGTAGCTTCTAGGGAATGCAAGCACTATTTTCACCCCAAAACTAAATACAGCCTAACTAATTTATCAATCTCTACCAGCGAATCGTCATCCTCATCTCCTTCATTTATATTTTATTTATACATGACATCCTACCCCTTCCTCTGATTTCATGTTATCCTGCTCTATTTCGTTGTGAAGAAGCTGTACATTCATGCTATTCAAAATATTATTAAGAGATTAGTAGAGAGGTAGTTTGAATAGCCCTTATGTCATAATAGCGAATAAATGTTTTAAAATAATTTTGGTTTGCTAAGGTTATAGAACCAAACAGGGAAACAACTAGCAAAGATTTTATAAGAAGATATCGGTAAGAAGTAAGTAAGAAGTAAGGATCATACATTGTAGCAATCCATTATCAAACGTTATCATATTTAAAATAAAATTTTACTAGAATTTTAATTAACTTTCAAGGAAAGTTTTAGTACGAAGATAGAGAGAAAAATACAATGTTCTTGAATGATATATTTAAATTGAGTACGACAATGTTTCTGTTCTGGAAATGGAATCCAAAATGACTCACTGAATAGGAATAAACATTAATTTATTGAAATTCAAGTGCTATACATGCGCTTGGCAACAGACAGAAAGCTTTGTAATTATAAACATTTTACACAGCTGCAAATGATGTATGGTGGTTTTCTGCAAAATACTAAATAATTTTAAGAAAATGGCTAAGTATACACAACTGAACGAAGCATACCTATATCTCGAAATGTGAAATGCATTCGGGTTTAAGATGAAAATTAAAATGCCCTATTGGGAAAGCAATATTCATTTATCCATATACAGAAACATTATATTAAACTTTTTGCATCGTAATAAACTTCTAGTTACAAATGATAAAGATATATTCAATAATATTAAGAAATTTAGAACAGAATGCAAAGAATGCGATTATCCATTAGACTTTTTTAAAAAAAATATATTCCCAGTAATTTATTTAAAGGTATATTTTGATGTATTTTTATGATTTCCCATGAGAAGTTCTTAGGGGACTCTGGAAGATATTGAAATATCATTAAGTAAATTGTATTTTATATCTAAACATTTTTTTATATTGTAATGGTTTTCTCACTAGAATCTTTATTTCATAAATTTATTTATATGAATTTTCAATATTTACATCTGGGAGTAAGATCTAATTCTAATATCTTCTGGATTGGTGACATATTCAAAAAGGTAATCTTATACATAAGGGCTATTACCTTTCAGGACATTCAAGAATTTTTGAACTTTCGTTTCAAAAACAAATCCCTCACACAACACTAGGATCACAAAGACAGCTAGTTTGTTGTCTATTTGTGAAGCTGTTTTGAAACATTTTTGTGTTATTACACATTTACAAACACATATTTCACTCAATTGGATTTCAAATAATTTTAACAAATAAAATTCTGATTTATGTATCATTTGATATGATTTCTGGTCATGATTGGTTTATTGGTGAATTTCTATTAAATATTTTATTAAATATTCTATATTGAAACTTTTTACACTCAAATTAGTTAAGTACTATTGATTTCCAAATTTTATCTGGTAACAGTGCATGGTAGTGGACATCATCACTTAAAAAGTTCCGTAGCCTATTGCACTGAGGTTCATGATCACTTGTCATAGATGTGACGTTTTGCTTTTACAAGTTTCAGATTTGAGCTGATTTTTCATGAAAAACATGGATTCGGGTATGTAGCTCTTAAAGTTTTAAGTATTTAACTAGAAATATTTAATTATACTGTTTTATTGTTTCGAAAAAAATTTTAAATTATTAATAGAATAATTTTAATTAGATATTTTTAAATGGATAATTCTTAGTTAGATATTTTTAAATGGATAATTTTTAATTAGATATTTTTAAATGGATCATTTTTAATTGAATATTTTATTAGATGGCTTTTCATTAAAAAATTTTAATTGGAAAGTTTTTAGGTTAAGAACATATTTTATTCGTTTGGAAAACAATTGTTTTTGAAAACAATTGGTAATTGAAATATCTCGCCTTTCAATTTTTTTTTATTTGCTTATTGTTTCTTTTCTTTAAATTACAACTTGAATTTTGGAGTAATCCATATTTACCCAACAAGATGCATTGGGGGTGGGTTGGTACCACGGAACTAGTTTAACTCTACAATTCAGTAACCAGTCTGAATATGCATGTTTTTTTTTTTGTTTGGGTAATCAAATTTTTCATTTAGTTTCAAATTTGAATCAATTTTTATTCATCTGTTTTACGTATTTCTATAAATGTGTTTTTTTCTTGATTTTGGATTTTAATTGTTCTCTTACTTTTATGTTTTTTAATAATAAATTCATTGCTATAGCTTATACTTTCACTCCCCCCCCACACGTATATATATATATATATACACGGCAAAAAAATTGTGGTAATCAAGTATGCACTTTACCTTCTGTAATTTGTATATCGTTTCTTTTGAGTACAGCTCAGTCACGTCGACAATATATCCAACCTTGATATAATCCTTGCTAGGTATTGAGAATTATCGTCTAATTTTATATATAATGTCCATATTGTACGCATAAATACACTTCCATAAACTCTATTCTACTAATTTAAGAAATTCAGCTAAAGTAAATAATGAAAATTAATTGAATTTTAAATAATATTTATTTAGGTTAACATATAAATGATACTCACAATGCGTTTACTCAAGAAGAACATAGTGTTGTATATCGAAAAGTTAGGGAGAATCTGTCTTTGTTGCCAATAAAGTGACATAACGGCAACATAAACAAGATTTCACGAACGCTACAGAAGACAAGATCTGAAGGTATTACTTTCATGAAAACAAAATGCTCTGTAGACAGGAGTTTTAAGACAATAATATCAGTGATTTGTGGATTTTTTAATGCAATATAAAAGAAATAGAAATTAATTCCTGGAAGCTTTATCTATACTTGAAACAGAAAACGTTAATCTAATCTGATTATATCGAGGATTTGGATAACTTTTTCATATATTGTAAAATATTATCTTATAAAAAAAAAAAGCATTTAAAAAGGTATTAATAAAAAGATAGATTATTAATTGCGATGTTCATTACTATAAAACGAGTGCACTATTGTTATCCAACACTTTAATTAGCTTTAACAAAAGACGAGAAACAACATGTAGCTCCTTTAAACATTAATTCATCGGAAAAGATCATTTCCGTAAATAGGCTGGCGGAAGGTGCTTAGTACAAATTGAAGTAAGCGATTCGCGAAACGTGAAAGCCGTTCCTTATAAGCAAAAAGTAATTAATTGTAAAAAGATAATAACAGTTGAGAAAAAAAATTAAAAGCCAAACAATCTCATGAAACTGCCTACCTGGATTCTGAGAGAGAAAAAAACATTAATAACAATTTTAATTCTTTTCACAGGAACTGAAAGAAAAGAGCTACTTTTATGTTTTTGAATGGTTCATTTGAATTCTTATATATTCTTCTTTCAATTTCTGGACATCAAGGATAATTAAAACAAAAGACGGTTTCGAGAAATGAAATTGCTTCGTGCTGTCGTGACATCTAAAGATGTAGTTTTTGCGTAGAATTTTTTAATGAATTTAATGGTACAACATTAAAGTGTTTCCTTTTTCCCAAAGAAAATTACTTTTGAAACAATATAAATCCGTAACATAAAAAATGTTTACTTTAAGATATCCAAATAGTTTGAATGCAAAAAAGGCAACCGGAATAGGAATCAAAAAACAAAACATTTATTTCATTGTTAGCTAGAAACATAGTTTCAATTGAGCATTTTAAATAGTGATCAATAAAATTGTACATTGGAATCATCTATAATTTTGTGTCACATATTTTGTATGATTGGTGGCTCAATTTGCAAATACTATAAATTTCTACTTACAAATACTAAAAGCGAAGTGTATAGATTTGTGGATTTGTTGATATTCATCGTTGGTACATTTGAATTTAAAACATTTGATACATTTGGATTTTCAACAAAAATTTCAAGGTAACTTACGATTCCAGAACATCCGTTAAAATAAAATATAACTATCATTATATAGAATAAAATACTCTCACCTAAATCAGAGAAATAAGTGAAAAATAAATGGATTCGATTCAGCATATCTGTAAAAAGTAAATAGATGTTGAGCGAATGATATTTGTGTTTATCCGAAATGTTAGCAATGCAAGCAACTTATCTTAGAACTTTCAATCATCTATATCTGTGGTTTTCTATAATCTTTTACAATTTATCTGTTACGTAAAGTCATCTGCCATGTTAAGCCTTCTCAAAATCAATCCGAACTGACAAAGATTAAGGGTTATTCAAAGAATCAGTAATTCTAATTTGTAATTGAATTTACAATATTTATATCAAACGTACGGCATGCAGTTTCCAAACGATAATCTTTAAAATAACCCTCTATGTTCAAAAGATAATTTTTAGTTTTCTACACCTAAGATTTATCTAAATGCAAAGTTCCTAATGAGATGTACAAGTAATTTGAGGTTATATATATATATATATATATATATATATATATATATATATATATATATAAAATATATATATAAAATATATATATATATATATATATATATATATATATATGGGGTGGGGGTGTAAATTATTTAAATCTGTAAATTGTAATAGCATACGTATTTATAATAAATGCTTCAAAATGTTATAACACGCATTTGAATGATTGTTGGAAGGCACAAAATAAATTCATCCTTAATAAATTGATTAATTAACAAATCTTATGAAAAGAAGTATTAGTTAGGTGGTTTTAATAAATTATAATTAATGGAATTGCTGTATTTATAGAGAATGAACTTATTGTGGATGAAGTAGCGATATATGTATTAAACGCTCACACATTCATGGTAGACGAGTGTTTTAGACTCAGATATGAAGGATGGTCCAATTTAATTTATTACCAAAATAATTATTTTTTCAAATAACTAATCTTGCTTTTTAAAATTTCAAGAAACTAGTTTTATTTAATTTCTGACATATACTGCAATTACTCAACTCTTTTGAAATAGAGTCTGAATAAAAAGGGCGAAATGCGTTCTATCGAATCAATAACTGATTTCATATTGACAATATTATCACGGAATGAAAATATTTTAAAAATGCAATTATTGGCTATTAAATATTACAGCAACAAAATAATTATTTTTTTAGTTTAATTTTCTTCTTATTGATACAGAAATTGCACCACTAATGGATAGATAAAATTTCATTATTATATAAAAATTGCAGCCTCAAAGAAAAGTGTGAACTTTAAAAAAAAAGTTGTCATATTGTATTAAAACAAAATAATTTCTTAACATATAACATTAAAGAGGTTATATTAATAAAATTGTATCAATACAATGTGATGTCATTTTTATTACTAAATATAAAATAATTAATTTCTTAACTGTGTTTCGAATCTGGAACAATAAATTTAGATAAAATCCTAGGCTTTTCAAAGTTTGATTCAACGAATATCTCTTTCATAACATCAGTTTTTACGTTTTAATTGAATTAAAATTTTAAAAACATATGCAACAGCATAAGAAATTCATCTATCATTTCAGGCAATCACAATCAAAATTTGAAATCTTTTCCTTATGTCACATTTAAATGTGTGACATATATTAAATAGATCGAAAGTAGGACTTGTTTGATGCAAAGCTTAAAGTTTCAGAAATCATATTTCTAAAACTTTATCTAGTTCACAAAAGAACAGACAAGTAAACCATGCAATACCGCAAAACTTCCAGAAAAATTGACAATCTATCTCAATTTATTCTTGAAAGAAATAACATAAACCTGACAAAAAAAGAAAACACCGGATCCTTCAAACCAAATAGGCGAAAACGTATTTGGTGGAAATAACACCGATATTAAATGAAATTACCTTTGCAATCGGAGGGTGAAAAATAATATTTTGAAAATATTTACCAACACAATGAGGGTTTAAAAAAATGCTCGAAACGTCACAAAAACGAAATAAGCTATTAGAACGGCGTTTCATACGTCTCGCTATAAGACGGAAGGTCACACACAAACATAAACAACATTCACAAAAACGGCTGGGGGAAAAGAAAACTGCTTTTAAGCCTCGATCTAGTGGAAAATTCAATACCTCTGTCAGGTGAGCTGATGGGAAAAGATCAAATAAACGCATCGCGATCACTGATGCGAGTTGAAGTGCATGTGGTATTCAAAAGAAGGATCGTATGTTTGTCGGTAAGATATGTCATCCGCCCTCGAATCTTCCCATTCTTTCTCCACATCTCGCCGCTGGAACAAGAAATAAATTCTGCAGAGGGGAAAACTTGATGAAATGGAAATGAATGTTTTGAGTTTTTCCTTGGAATATTTGAATTCAAGAGTGTGTTGGTTGTTACGAAATTTAATATGTATATTTTTGCTGTTTTAACTCTTAGAAGTTGATAGTTTAAATCTGTTCGATGAAAGTTCAGGAAAGGAGAGGATTTTAACGACTCTGAGTAACAAAGGACAAATACATTTGAATCTCGATATTTTTACTTGATTTTTAAAGACATTTAAGGATATTTTAGCCTAATGCAAACTAGGGCAAAACTCGGCAAGCTTTTATGAGATTGATAAAATGCTTCAATCTTAAAATTACATTCAAAATTCCCTATTATAGAGATAATAGAACAATTTATTTTATAACGCAATCCAGTTTAATTTAATTCCTTTTTTTTTCCTATTTAACCCATTGCCCCACAAATAATTTCCTATATGATCGACATATTTACTATTTAATGTTAAGAAAGTAAGTATTTAGAAAATTGAAAGAATTAAGGGAAAAAGAACCTAAATTCTATCTCAGAGAAGAATTTCTTACAGTACAGTACAGTACTTTTTTACAATTGCGTAGTTACAGAAATCATCAAAAACTATTGCTTGTAACTTGTGATCTATTGAGATAAATTGAATGTGTTATACATCATTTAATAGAACTATTTCTCCACTTTAAAAAGGCTTATAACATGTTCTCTATCTATTGATAGGAAGAAGGAAACATTGAGAGGCTAAAGATCCTCAGTCTGTCTTATAGCTGGCAATGTACAAATGAATTTGAAATGCAAGCCCAGCTGCAAACCGGCTGTGTAAGACATTGGGTTAAAATATATGCAATATTTCGTTTCTTATGTTGTAATGATGAATTGATATTTAACTTTACCCTTTAATAATGGCTTATTAATTAAATATATCAAAATTTTAAGGAAACATAATAAATGTATATATCTATTATAACCATGTACGTTTATTTTAATTTTGAAGTTCTTTCTGTTTGAAAATGTGTTTTGTATTTCGGTCCTGGAGACGAGAACACACGGAACAGTCTAGAATTTGTCATCCGTATACTTAATTATAATGCTAGAATTAACCATATTTAAATTTACAATCAAAGGACTCAAAGTGTCAATAGTGTATTTGAGTACATTATGAATATATCAATATTTTAAGGCATTTCATTGCTTGATTGGTCAATACAACGGATGACAGTTAATATTTGTAAGTTTAGTGAATCTACATCAAGATTTTACTTGCATTTATTTATTTAGTATTAAGAGATTCGCGGCACAAATAAAATAGTTGTTATCTTTACGTAATGTAAATTTCTTACGATTTGTAAGTTCACCATTAGTAGCAAATTAATATTTCTTGCTGTTATTGTAATAAGTCTAAATTTTTGGACTCAAATAGTAATTTAGAGGTTCTATATCAAGCCTAAGAACGAGCAAATCTGATTTCAAGATCAAAGACAGCCTTCTAATAAGAATTTAAAATTCCATCGGTTTGAATATCTCAATTACATCTATCCCTTTAAAGTGTTTTTCTTTGTAATGAAGTAATAACAGAAGAAAATAATTTCATTAATTTTCCTCTTTAAATGGATTAATGATATTATAATACGCTTTCTTTCTGAATTCAATATGAATGGGTTTAGACGTGTTTGTTCTTTTATATTTTCTTCTATCTTGTCTTAATGGTTATGATCACGAACTAGCAGTCGGTATTATTTCTGTCGTTGACCGTGGGTTCTAGGTTTGAGGCTACTAAAGACCCACAGTGTAGAGGAGTCTGCTGCACGTTAGATCTGATCGAGGCCTCAAGTTCTCACTTTGTTTCATTGTGAATGTTTGGAGAGGGAGATTCCAACTCAAATGTCGTCATCATCGCTTGATTAAGTTCCAAAATTACAAAGTCCGTCACCAGTAGCCATCGTGTTCCTTCTAAGTGCGACGTTAATGAATAATCAGTTTATTTCGTTTTGTTATAAAACATCATGTATCGAGAACATATGTTAGATGAAATAAAAATAATTTACCTAAGAGGTTAAAGTCAAATGATTGTTCTAAAAAATACTTTCAAAATAGACAAGAGTGGTATTTTATTCTTATGTCTTCTCCATCGAAAATGTCATTGCATTGATAATATTGAAATTTTTCTACCTTATTATATATTATTCAAATTTAAATGGAAAGAATTTCAAATATTCATTATTTTATTGAAGCTACAAATTAGTTAGAAGTGACATATTTTTCAATTCTTTCGATGAATCACTTGATTACTCAAAATAAACTGAACTACCTACAGGAATGTACACAAGTAAATACACAGACAATAATGCAATAAAATTTAAGTAAACTAAAACATTACATTTAAGCAAATTACTAAAAAATGTTATATTATCTATTCCATTATAATATATAACCCATAATACTTAATTGAGATTTATCAATATTAAAAGGCAAGTAAGAATAATGCCACAGTACTCGCAATTAATTTGAAAAGGGAGAAGATTTTAATGTAAATATTTTTTAAGGAATTATCTATTAAATCCAAGTATTTAAATTTTACTAAACTATGTTTTGGAGAAGCATAGTTGTTAAATAAATGTGACCGAATGTAGTTTATATTCTATTTAAATAAACTTTAGCATTTTCATTAAGAGAGAGGCTGATGAAATCAAATGCCAATAAATGTAGCCTTGAGCCTAAGAAGTGATTAAAAGTTCTATAACTTTAATGTATCAGAAAAGTTTAATAACTTTTTAGAGGAAATGAAATGAAACTTTGGGATAACACATGTAAGCTGGTTGCTTTCTATTTAATCCTTTTCGGAAATATCGTATTAAATACCCAGTACAGCATATAACACTATTCTAACATGGGAAAAAATTGATCATATAAGCTGAATGAACGATGCAAGATATAATAAAAGGTTTCATAACATTAATAATAAAATTGAATTAATTTCACATAAAATAGTTACGTATAGAATGATTACTTTAGAAGTTAAAGGTGTATTTTTATATGGTTAAGTGAATACTTTAAACAGGAATAAAAATCGAACATAAGCTGAGTGAAGATACAAAATAAAATATAATAATGCATTGAAACGAATGATAAAATTTCTAAGTAGTAAAACAAAAGAAATCCCGTAAAATAGCAGTATCTATAAATTACTATTTTGAAACTAAGTAATGTATGCTATGCATTATTAATTTTGAATGGTATTTACAGTATATGTAACTAATTTATTTAAATGCATATATATATATATATATATATATATATATATATATATATATATATACTATATATACGAGAAAAACTTTAATAGCAAACATTTTGAAAATTGATCGGTTGACCATTTATTGTTGACTGAAGCAATAGCTCCTATTTTGATGGCTAATTAAGACTTGCAATATTGAAATTTAAATTAACTCCCACTCTCTTGTAACTAACTAATGGATATAACTGTAGAATTCATAAATATAATACGAGTTTCGAGAATTTAGGATTTTTTTTTATTCATCTCTTATTAACGTTGCAACAAGAGTCATCACGTGCAACTTGGAGTAAATGTACATGCAAAGCTTTTCCTAATTATGTTACATAGGAAGTAGGATAAGCTTATCGATGCTACCATAAAATTGTTGTCTGGATTGTTGTCTAAATAAATAATAAGGTAATCGAAATATCTAGGAACGAGAAACTTTTGTTTTTAATACGAATAGTTACAAGAACTGAATGGAAATCAGTTAACAACAGTAATATATTGATCCATTTTCGATAATTGTCTATTAAATTTCTAAATTAGAGGACGTTTGCTGTCCAATAGATCAATGGTCACTAAATAACGATGTTTGAAAGATACAAATCAATACAGAGCATTTCAATATGGCAAAGTATTGTCCCTCAATAATTCTTTTAGCTTCGTGGAAGATTTTTCAAATTTCTCCCGAAGCGTTTTAAATCTCTTTTCTTCTGGGAAGGAATGAAACTTTAAAAACAATGTACGTAGTTCAACTTATTAAAAGTAAACAATGTTAAATGATTCACGCATAGTTCATTGTAAGCGATGGTTAATATCTTACACACAATTTATGGTAAACCGTGGCGAATGATTCACACGTAATTCATAGTAAATAAAGGTAAGTAAGTAACTTACAATTCGTAGCAATTTTTTTTTTTTTCAAACGATGCGGCTGAGTAATCAGAAACTTGCACTCTTCTATTAGTGCATTTCTAATATAAAATGCAAGACATTTTCAAATACTTACTGGTTTACGATTGAGTACCCAAGAGATCCCGGAATAAAGCTTTCCTGGACACCATTAATGCAGTATGCATTTCACCCATCTGAGAAGCGTCGCGCAACTTTTTGCTCATTCGGTACTTCTTGTAACTTCGTACCGGAAGGTTTTATCTACCGATAGCCAATTTTTTCACTACAGCTTTTTTGCTCTCTCTAGACTTTTTAAGACGATAGATTTAAATGAAAATCTTTCTTTATAAACCAATAAATTAATTATTACATTTAAATTTCTTTAACCAATTTTTATAAAACATTTTACTGATGGGGAAAGTTAGACCAGTAAATTTAAATTAAATCAATGAAAACTATCTTAAAACTATTGCAGTATTTTAAAAACAATATAATCAATTTTCTTAATATTTAATTTTTTCTATATTTGCAATGCGCTTTCTCAAACTTTTACAATCTGTTTTTGTTGTATAACTTTATTTTTTTTTACGTTTTTTTTTATCTCTGCTATTATAATTAGTATTTATCGTATTTTTTAATTTTTTTTTAAAGTTTTGTGTTGTTTTTACTTATTCGTTAGTTTACATAAAATTGAGTATTTTTAAACAAAAAAGAAGGTTTCGGTTTTCTTTGTGTTTTAATTTTATCCTATTAATTTCGTTTTTATGCATAAAGCCAATTTTGAAACTTTTAAGTATGGTTTGATAACTATGAATGAAATTTTTGTTTTTAATTAGTTTAATTATTCATATTTAAACTACTTCTTTAGTTTTGCTTTATTTACCTTTTTAATTATATAGAATGATAAAATCGCGCAAAAATCTTTTGACTAAAAAGATGCTGAACAATAAATGCTGAGCTATTTCAAAATAAAGCTCTAACTTCCTGACTTTGTTCAGATAGTTATGAAGAGAAACATATTTTAGGTCATTTTGCTCCATAACTTGAACTGAAACCAAATTATTCTACACCCAATCCATTGAGATTATTAATTAATAGTGAAAACATATAGTTCATTTTATAACACTTCAGTATTAAAAAAAAAAGTAATTTAGTTTTCCTGTGAATTAAATGCAATTTAGAAGCTAACTTGAATTTAGAGAGGGATGGGTGATAATATGTGAATAAAAACGCATTTGAATTTTTCTGTTAATGTATCAATGACGAACGAACACATGACAGTGGAAATAAACCACATCAAATTATCTCGAACCTTAGTTTCTGAATAGATTTAAGTAAACTTCCTCAAACATTTTTTGAATATATAAACATTCCTAATAGATAAGTAAAGTGAGATTTCTAATAGATAATTAAAATGAAATTTCTGATAGATAAGTAAAGTAAAAATTTTGCTCCTCTATCCGTTTAATTTACGAAGCATGTATAGTAAAAATATTGTTAATAGTTAAGAGTTCACTATATTTTTTGACATAATTTACTTTTAAAAACTATTTTTAGTGTATGATAAACCATATTTTAAAGAATATTAAAGTTTAAGCATTTCATAATTAGATATTAGCAGCATTCTAGTATTTTTTTATAACTTACTTTATTTCAAATGAAGGCAATATTTTTAAATACATAACATATATGGTATCTTCTCTCATTGGCTGTTCTAAAATTTCTTATATAACTTTTATGACATTTTAAGCACTTCTAGATTCACATCTTACGATATACCCCGTAAATTCTTTAGATCTTTGAAAATATATTTTAAAATTTGCAACAGAACTACAAGACAACTTTTTCCAAGTGTTGCACATGCCTCTAGTTTTATTACTTTTCCCCCTGCTGCTCAACATTATTTCTTCCTTAACAGTTTACAAAACACAACACATCAATAAACGCGAGAGAATAAAAAAAAAATAACTATGGCCAAATTTAAAAAGCGTTTTACGGATAATAAAAAAAGTATATAATATTCTGTTCGCAATATCTGTTGGAAAACGTCCTTCCTAATCGATACTCGCTATCCTTCACACTGAGGCGAGAAACACTCCTAAACACCCTCCTTTTTTATTATTTTATTTTATTTTTTATTTCCCCCTTCAACGCGTTCCATCTACTGGCCAAGATAAGAACGCATCAGCAAAAAGCCGTTACATATCTCTCTGTATACAGTGCCTTTCCGCCTCCCCTACTTCAATCTATATTTCGCCAGGTTAAAAGAAAGCTAAAATGTGAAATGGAAAAGAAAGACTGGAGGTGGGAAACGGAAGGTATGTGCGCGGAGAGGAGTTGAAACAGGGAGGGTAGACACCCTAGATAAGATAAAAATAAATAAAAAAAAAAGCGACCTATCCAGGGAAGGAGAGGAGGGATTTTTCCCGGAGGTAAAATAATAGTAGAAATGAAACGGTAGTAAACTTTCCTCTCACAAAAACAACTGTTGAAGTTTCAGGAGTTTTATTTTACTTCTCGTAGATTCTCCATTTCGGAAAACTGTTTTGGAGTGCTAAAAAGGAGTATATTACAACCCTTTCAACTCTTTGAAATAGTTAGGCATCGTAAAAATGTTTGCTTCTTAAAAAAGAAAAAAAACGAGCTTTTGGCAAGAGTTAGAAAAGAAGTCGGTAGTTTCGCTATCATTTCGGTTGTTTTTCTTAAAGCAACAAAATAATTATTTTTCTCTTCAAGACATTAGGAGTTTCGAGAATAACCTGATGCATTCAAGTAACTCTTCATGATCATAAAAGTACATTGATGGCACAAATAGTTTATTGTACTGACGGGCTTCAATCTAGCTGCGACGAAGTTTTTATTCTTTATTGATTTTCAACTAGTTGACAATAAATGTTCTGTACTAACTCAGAAAAACTTTTTAACTAAAATGATAGAAAAAGTTACTGACTGTTTCTTAAGAAAGCGTATTAAAATCTGCACTTAAAATTTTAAAAAACTTGAGAGGAAAAAAAATTTAATCAATCCTCTTTCTCTTTACACACACACACACACACACACACATATATATATATATATAATTTTTAAAGCAATAATTAACCCTATTTATCAGACGATATTTTAGAGATAATTTATTAGCTTTGTAAAAGGCTATAAATATTTACATATATATAGCCAAAAATATAAAATAAATTCTCTAATCCTATGTAATAGATTAAATGCCTTTGTTCATTAGTTGCAATCCAGTGATTTGGAAATGAATTTTCGTAAATATCTCACTATTAGTACTGAATATTTAAGATACACCACTCTAAATTTCTTTTAAATTGTTCAACTTTCTTTTCAAATGAAATACATTGAATCAGTAAGAAAAGTTCCGTCCAAGTCTGCGGCGCATTCTTTTTGTTATAGTTAAGTGTAAAGTTTGCTTGGGGCTATGAAATAAAAGTAAAGAAAAAAGAGTCACTTGAGTTTTATTTTTCTTACACTGTCGCCAGAAAGTTGAATAAGTGAAAGAGAATAAAAGTTAGGTGAAAAAAAAGAAAAAGTTAAGTACTTGAAAGAACTCAACGTTATTTATTCTGAATATTCTAAAGCAAGTTTTAGTTGCAAAAGTATTTTGGAACTGAATGAAATTGTTAAGTAATCATGTAATTTTTGCTATATTAGCAAAACTTCTGAGTACTTTGAATTTTGTTACGTTTTATGATCATAATAATCTACAGGGACTCAATTTTAGAGACTTGGTAATATTAAAACATCCATTGATATATATATATATATATATATATATATATATATATATAT
>BMAW01034875.1:287151-328469 GCA_019974015.1 Nephila pilipes | reverse complement strand
ATAATTTGAAATAAAAAAAATCTTTTTAAAGCAAAAAAGTGGCAATAAATATCTGTCTAACAAATGTCTAAGATGTGAGGCTCACTCTGGCTTTCATTACGTCAATTTGTATTCAACGACACTCTAACAATTCAATCAGCAAGGTCATATCCTTTTTACAAAGTTCTTGCAGAAAATGTATTAGGAATTGAAGCGAACTATATCTCTTTGTATTTCGGTATCATATTCCTTTCTAAAACTATTGAAAGGAATATCACGGATAATATCAGAGAGAGACTAAAGAAGATGTCGAGCTGAGTCCTCCTGTTGGAGATATTGAAATTTAGTTATACAGTCAATGAATTTCAAAAATCAACTCTTTGACGACTAGGAGAACCAACAGTTTTCCTTCTTCTCCTCCCAGTGTTATAATCAAATGGTCCTTGAAAGTGGCACCCATTTCCCTAATGGTTCAAAAAAAAAATCACCCTTTTCTGACAGTGATACAGATACATATAAGATAATTTTTAAGCTTTTATAAATAACCTTTAAAGAATTATTTGCCAGGTGTTAATGAAATATTTTCAAAAATTGTAATTGAAACATTTAAAAAATTCAGTATACAATAAGTATTTTAAAAATTAGTTTGTAAACTTTTAAATTAAAACATCTAAATGTGTGCAAGCAATTTTAAACTTTATGGAATATTACAATGTTATGTTTACCTAAAACTCTTTTTATGTACGATATGCTTCTAAACATGGAATTATTCATCATGCGTATATCTTCGTAAAACTTATTAATCATCAGGATTCACTAGCTTTCGCTTTTTAACTATTTCTCATTAACAAACTCCTGCCAAATCACGCAAGCAAAATAACTAGATTAACAAAACCTAAATCGGTTATATTTTCCTTCATTATGGAAACAAATGTCATTGTACCCGTACTGCTCTCTGTATGCTATCAAACATTTTAAATTTTGCTTGTAGGTATCGTTTGAAACACAAACAATGCAAGAAAATGTACGCGGACGAACTCAGCTCATCATATTGCACAGGGGAAAAGTTTTGCTACATAAATAAGGCTCGGTTGTAATTTGGGTAGAAATACTTTAGAAGAGCTGAACTCGTCTGCGTGTATTATGATACGCTATTGGAATGTGATCCGGGTTAATAGATAACCATCTAAGGGTTTGTTACGGCTTTCAACCATTTTAAAATGAAAAGAACCGAAAAACAACTAAAAAAGTCCAGCTTGCTTGTAATACATAGCATAAAACGAATCCGAAATTTTAATACTTGAATAATTAGTAGAATTAAGTAATTAAAATGATTGTACAATTAAACTAACTCACTCAAGCAAACCAAAATTATACATACTGTAAAACGAGAACAAAACCTTAAATGCAAGCTAAATGATACTTTTTATACTTTTAAATGCATTACATATGATTTACCCTTAATTATTTCTAATATTTAAACTTAAAGAGAGCTTTTAATAACTCAGCTTAAGCCTTTTAAAGAAATCGGATTAGATAAGAAAATTATTTTAAAATAATTGTTATATTTTTCGGTATTGGAAAATCATTACCGAACTGATAGTCGTATAGTAAAAAAGAAAGAAAGAAAAAAATAATATTTGTAATCCGACAATATAAACACTAAAATATATCTTTTTTCTAAATTCTTATGAAGAGTAATTTTTGGAACAGGAAACCAAGAAATGATTGTTAAATTTTACATATGTGTGCATGGACCTCACACAACCACTTTCTCTCTTCTTTTTTTAAGATTATTTTACAAAGTTTAGATTATTTCATAAACTGATTCTAAAAGCTTTTATAGCCAATTCGAAAATTCAAATAGATTAAGAAAAGTAAATATTGATGAATTAATCCAAAATAACTTGTGTGGAGGATCATATGTTGGAAATGAAATTTCTTCTTTATAGAAAATATTTCAGTCAACATTTTAATGTGCAAAATATCATTGGAAAGCGGATAAACCGGATCACGTAGCATAAGCAGTTCAGACAGGTTAAATGAAATTAGTGCTATAAAGAACATTGCTAACAATTATGCAGAACGAAAGAGGATATAAAGATGACAATTAAATATGTTTACGAAAGGAAGAATCGTGGGAGTGCTCGAATCCAACGATTAACATCTAAATGTCTTGCATTCTGAATGTGTGATCTCAAGAATATTACAGGCTTTTAGTAATAAAGGAAAGTTTATTTGATGACTAGTATCATGTCTATCAAGAGTCACAACCGTTCGAAAAGACAGAAATCTGGCGATAATGGTACGACGTCAGAGAGACAGTTGTGCCAGAGAACTGGATTCAGCGCTCACATTCGCCGTATGAATAAGAGTTTACAAACAAACTGATCACAGGAAACTCAATTATCTTAGTTTTTAAACCAGACCACCAACAATTTGCATTATCCTCACACCTACGCATAAGAGCGTTCGCTGAAACAAGAGTTTCGAGTATCAATACTTGAGTATGGGACAGTGGGTTAATATGATTTTCTGTTACAAACATTGTTTCAGTTTGCTCACTGATAATCATTGGATTACGATTTGAATCAGACGGGAAGCATCACGGAAATTCAAAGTTCTATAGTAGAGGGAGTCATGGTATGTGCGGTAGCTTGCTGGGAGGCTGAACAAACCCCCATATCTTTGAGATGGGGTCTGTGAAGCAAAATAACACAGAGATGTAGTTCTTGAGGTTTATGTTTTCCAGTTTTGAGAAGCTGTTGATCATTACTTGAGATTTATGGATGAGGACGTGTTTGTCAGTCTCCAAGTCTGATCGACTACTTCCTTGAAACGGAAAATAGTCAAAGCATGCCGTAGCCTGCCCATTCATCTTATCTGAATCCTATAGATCATGTGTAGAATATGCTTGAGAGACAGCTTGCAGCTATTATGCATCCATAAGCTCCGCTTCAGATCTTAAAAGAGCTCTTCATGACGATTGAAACTCTTTGTAACCCTAATTCACTTACAGTGTCATGGCAAATATTGGAAATAGTAGCACAGAGTGATTGGCTATAAGAGTTATGCCCAATTTTCTTTCAAATTGCTTCTTTTCATAAAAAGTGATTATTGTCTTTCTTTACAATTTTTTTTTTAAAAAAGGTTTATAACCATTTTACACTCCAATATTCCATTTCTCATCATTACGTTTCCTTCCCTTTTCACATAATTACCAACTACGTTTAACTTTTGGATATTAGTGTAATATTTTGGACACTATTTTAAAATTATCATGCCAAATATTTGTTACTTTGCGATGATCGTTGAATCATTTACTAAAAAAATGCCTCAATATTGTCTCAATATACAATCTGTATTGTGATTTGAAGACTTAACTCAAAAATTACATCCTATAGGACACCTACAGTATTTTATAGAATCATAATCAATTACTTATAATGCCCGTCATTTCCAAAATATAACAGAAATCTAATAACTGTTGTTGACGTGGTATTTATGTAAATCCTAATAATTGTTGTAGACGTGGTACTTTGACGTGAGTATAATTTACTTATAATACCCGTCATTTCCAAAATATTACATAATTCTAATAACTGTTATTGACGTGGTATCTATGTAAATCCTAATAACTGTTGTTGACGTGATACTTTGACATGTTGTTGACGTGAGTATAATTTACTTATAATGCCCGTCATTTCCAAAATGTAACATAATTCTAATAACTGTTGTTGACGTGGTATCTATGTAATTCCTCTTTCGTTCTAACATATTTCATGTTTTAAATTGTTAGCTTCGTTACTTTTTTATGCAGACGACATTGCTTCACTTTATTTTATTTCTAACTGTTTATTTGAATTCATAATAGTTTTGTGCAAACCATTCTTGTAGCTCATTCTTATCCATATTTTTCATTATTTCTTTTTTTATTTCGTAAGCTTTTGTAACACTTTGTAGCAACAATATTGTTCTAAAGTCTTTAGTTCATTTCCATGTTTTTAAAGTAAGTGTTACTTCTACTTAACGGTAATAACATAAGGTGTGTAGAATTACTTTTTCTTCATCCCAGCATTGTTTCAAGCTTGAAATAAATTCTTATATTTATAAATGATCCTTGGTCAGCTTCTCCATTCTTTCTGATTATATTCGATTGCCATTATTAACTTTTTATTTCACCAAATGCATCTTTGAAATGGTAATTTTTCTCATACATATCTAATAACTGTATACACTCTTAGAAAACATTAATAGCTTCTTTTTAAGAATTTTTTGGAAGAAAGCATTAATTTTTTGCTAATTTATCTGTGGTTCAAATCTTTTTGAAATTATTAGTAGATTACTTCATGTGATGGCTTTATAGTTTTCTTCTACAGTCAAATGATATTGGAATATTAACAAACCCTTCGATTAATTAAAATGATTACACTTATTAAATGATTAAATTTTATTTAATAATTGTAATACCTATTTCCATCATTTATTTATTTATTTAACGAGAAGAAATTTGTTGCTTTTTTGAAAAAAGCATTTAACTCAGTTTCAGTTTCTAATTTACTTGTATTTTTAACACGCCTTACATTTTTTTGGAAAATGTTTCTTATATAAACAATGATAATGGAGAAAATATTCTAAGTATCTGATATAAATTTATAGCTCTTTAATTGTTCTAGACAGTAAAAGAGTATCATGTGTTATTCGTATAAAAGATTAGAAACTTTGGTTATAATAAAAGCGAATGCTAATATATATATATATATATACCAAAATGCACTGCAAACAAAAAAGTTGGCTGAAAAACGTGTTTTAATCCATTTATTTCTACATAGATATAAATTTTACTGTATGTAATGTTTAATGCAGATTACTTTTGGGGGGAAATATATGCAAGTTCAATGATAATTCCTCCTTCAAATATGAAGTAATTTAATTTAATTTAAATTCAGACATAAAACTAAGTGGAAAAAATAATAATTAAAAATAATTTGTTAAAATTTTTAGAAATCCACCAAAACCATAATACAGGAACGAGAATTTTGACTCTAGTAAAGAGCTGAATGAATTTAAAAAATACAACTTCTAGAAATTATGAATTCATAAGAAATTCTTTCATGTAAACATAAAAACACAACAACTATAAATCATGAATAATATATTTCATGTTTCTCGTTGAAAGCTCTAATTAAGAAAAGACAATACAGGAAGACAATAAAAAGAAAAGGCTATGAAAAAGAAAAATGTTTTTAGAATGATAATAGAAATGAGAACGTTTTGCGTATACTTTCTCTTTTCTTTCTTTCTTTTTACGTTTCCAGGAAATTGTTTTTATATGTTTTCTGGCACAAGAAACAAAGTGACGGCTAAGTAAGTTTTATAATTGCTTTTTCCACCACACTTCAGTTTTTGTAACGTATTCATTTAATGCGCGTAGACATGAATTAATTAAACAGCCGAGTTTTTTGGAAGCAAGTTTTTGGACGAGCTACATTCTTTCACGAAATGTTACAGCTGTAATATTACAGTTAAATTTCAGTTTTATGAGTGTTCTGGAGTTTTAGATGGTTGTAAGACAATTTAACGAATGATGGAATTCTACAAGTGTAGGACTAGTGAAATGAAGGAAATTAATGATTGAAAATAAAGTATTCATGCCTTCAAAACATAAAAACTTTTGTTTTTAGCTTTAAAGTAATCTGTAAAAAAGGATCTTAAAGCAAAATGTGTAACAATACAAAAAAATAAATAAGCATATATCTTGGAAATATTCCAAATCTATTGATTCCATTTCTTTACCTAAGTTTTGAATAATGATTTTTAACATAAGATAAACACGAGAAGCTAAGTATCAAATAAGGTAAAAATCATTAGCGTTTTATACTATTTTTGCAATCACGTTTATTTAGAATTTCTACATGTAAGTAAATTGAGAACTCTATGTGTGATCAAAACTGGTCGTATATGTCTATATACTGCACATATACATTTTTAATAAAATTTTATTTTCAGAAATTAACTAAAAATAATTTGATGAATTCAAATTGATCCAGAAAGTTTCGCAACATTAGACAGAAGGGGGAAATCATATAAATTACAGTTCTCTCTCGGTTATCCGGCAGATATCGGAGCAGCGCGCCGCAAGACAAGCGAAAATGTCAGATTACTGAGCTATCTCCAGTAATAATGTGTCTAACAGTAAACGATATGTATTGTTGTATAAAATTTAAGTAAGATTCGTTACCTGTGTAAAATCACCATATTACTAGCAGGGATGGAAAGATGAGGGGCATACTATAATTCAGAACCGGTACATGATTTCTGAATTAGAAAAATATGTTAATAACACACACACACACACACACACACACACACACATATATATATATATATATATATATATATATGTGTGTGTGTGTGTGTGTATTTATTGCATGTATTATTTTTCTTACACATCTAAGCTATTACAAATTACCTTAAAATATGATACTTAAGTTTACACACCAGTATCTGGATATATTTTAGTGAATAAATAAAGCAGTGAAATCTTTAACAATATTTTTTAGTGAACAAAACATTATTTCCTGAAACATTCTGTAAAAACAAATCTTTGGTCTTAGTTTTGAACTTAGAACTCCGAATATAGAATAACAGAAAAGGAATCTTTAGCATATAATACTCCAGAAGGACATTATTTTCTATAGCAGCTTCTAAGCTTTAGCAAAACTTTTTATCTCCTCAATATTTGCCGTGTTCATGGTCGTAGAAAAAGTTTTTTTTTATCGAACTTTATCTGATGTGAAAAATATCATAAACGCTTTTTTCAAATTACCTTCAAGGCTTGGAAATCTCAATTTTCTTTACTTCTGAATTCAGGAACTTTGTGCATATGCATCATAAAATGTTAACTGTATCTCAATGATTAAATGAAGGATTAGTTTTTGGATTTATTTGGATGAATTTATTTTTTTTTGTGTGTGTTTGATTTTTGAATAACAATAACATTGATAAAAATTATTCATTATTTCTAGATAATCTGCTTTAATATACAATGACATTAAAAGGCAATTCTATGTGAAGAACAAAGCATCTAATGAGAAGTTAAAAATTTACACTTCTACAATTTCTTCAGCTTAATTTTATCTTTGAAATCGTATTTTCTATTTAACTTTCCATGTAGACTTTAATTTGATCAGTATATAATATTTACAGCGTTTTTTACAACACCTTAAGCAGACTATATTATATCGGAGAAATGATATAATGAAACAAAAACGTTTGCAATAAGTTAACAAAGTTAGGAAATTTTATTATTCCCCTTTTATGTGAATATAGTTTAAAATTTATTAGAAATATATCAAAATATTTCAAAAATCTTATATTTTTGTGAGCATGAAAGTATGAATTTGGAGTAAATGTTGTGATTGTGTTATAAATATAGAATACTATTTATGAATAAATTACTTTCACAAACAGTTTTATTTCCATTACAGGCAAATTCTTTTATATTAAAGTATAATTAGACAGGATAAATAGCATATTTGTACCATTTGAAGATAATTTCATTTCTGTTGTTTGTGAGATATAGTATTTATTGAATTTTACTTAAAATAATAGACTGAGATACATTGAAGTTTAAATGAGATTTTCAGCTCGGGGAAAACAAATACAAATCTAATGATTACGAACCGATCACTTGCGAGTTTTTCCTGGAAACGACGCAGTCCCAATCTGAACTAAGAATTTTTTTCGTACTCGTCAAGAAACCGGGTGAAGATGAATCGCCACGAACCGGTTTTTTAGACATTTACTCATCTTCAAGCAACACTAGTGGTCATGTTAGCCTAAAAGTCGTAGTCGCGAAGAAATCGTCGGTGCTATTTTGTTGAGTCGTGGAATTGAGTCCAGATACCACAAAAAAACCCGCAGTGTAGTAGGGCAACAAGTCTTGACATTGGCATGGTGTGAAAGTTTGAAGAAGGAGATATCATCAGAGATATCGTTCTTGTCACTTGAACGATGTTTAAAATTACGAGGTCCGTCGCAAACAGATCTCTTATTGCTTTTAAGCGCAATGTTAATAGACAATCAAATAATCAAAACTAGCTGAATCGATTAAGAGCTTCTTGGTTCGGAAATATTTACGGAAGTTAAGAAATATGTCTGCATAAAAACCACAAAGAAGAAATTTTCAATTTTGAAAATAACAAATGTAAAGAGTTAACTATAATTAATGTTATCTTTGTATTCCTACCTTGTGTTTTTATCAAGCTCTTAAAGGTATCAAAAAGTTGACAATCTAACATGATTTTAAATAGTTACATAAGAGACAAATAATTGGCTTATTGTAAAATAAAGTGCTCAAAAGAATGACTTTTCATGTGTTAAGTCAATAAATATTAATAAAAGTTTTGAAACAACCCAGTTCTTGAAATACAGACTAATTATGAAAATTACATTTTAAGTTCTTAATATATAGATATTACATTTTTTTGTGTATCGATATAATACAAAATAAATAAATAAAAGTGTAATCGAATTCGATTATTATAATTAAAACTAAAATTTTCTTATAAATCCAAAATTATTACAAATTTACAAGAGTTTGATTTAAATAAACATAATTTTAGCATCATGAGGATTAATGGAGATGATCCTCGTTCTTATGAATCTCTGTTAAGTAACACGAAAAGTTCCTGAGACAATATACCTTATTCTCCCTTGTTTTAAGGAAAGCTTATTTTCTATTATTCTGCTTGATAGGAAGGACCTTGGAATATTGAATCATATTCAAGTGATGAGAATGTCATCTGAGCTAGAGCCTCACTGCCCTAATTTACACACTACATCACTTAAGGATTTGGAGGCCCATTATAGTGTAAGGTGATGTCTAGTCCATTATCCACATGATATCATGCGGAAATATTTCTTTTGCTTTTAATCTTATTGTAATTTGAATTTTAATATTATATTTAGCATTGTTTAGGGGTATCATATAGTGGATGATATGAGTGAGTTGAGAACTCAGTAAGGCAAACCACTCATTGAGAAGGTATTATGGAGAGAGCAGTCGAATAAGTGATACAATTTGGAAACATTTATAATTTTATTCACAAATTTAACTTTTCTAATAATTAATTTTTTTTATTTGATTAGCCTGAAATGGAGTAGGAGTTTAGGCTGGCTCTCATCAATATTAGGCTAAATTGTTCCAATGATATTCCTCCGAATTTCTGTAACATGAATTAGCTAAGATGCAAAAAAAGGAAGTCGTGATAATCAAATATGTGAAGTGTTTCAATATTGGCTCTCTCTTCATTTTATATTTTGGCAAATCGTCGCATGAAACAAGAGAAGAGACTCTCAGGAAGTGGGAAGCATCGCTTGTCCACCAATCTCTCTGGCTGCATTCCGGAAAGATAACTCCATCTATCAACTCTTTAAGGGGAAAATAATCATCGCTATGCAAATTAAATGAAATTAATCTCAAACTCAAAAAGGGATGCAGGGGTAAAAGGAAAGTTCCTTGCAAATTTCGTGATGCATGGACGGCGCGCAATAAAAGTATATTTTGTGAAATCAAAACTCAAATATGTTATCAACATAAATATACGCGATGACATATCTTAAATTCATAATAATTATTAAGAAATAACAGAGATATCCAAATAAAACTTGTTATGCATATGAATATATCCTTATGTAAATAATGTTGTAAATTACAGCGTTAATGATGATTTGTTTTGTTTCAGACGTAGTAGATTGAAGTAACCGCAGTATTGTAAAGTCTAATTACATTTTACTCAGCGTTTCTAAGCATTTTAAAGACCGTTCTTGTTGAACTCAGCAAACTGAACCCTATTTTCTCCATATCGCAGATTACTTCAAAGTACAGTTTCCTGAAATCAAACAAATCACCATTAATAACAGTAATTTACGACTTAATGCATTAAAAATATTTTAATATGCAGAATAAATTTTATCCAGATATCGCAGTTTTTTCTTAGAAATAATTAAAGTTGTACAATTAAAACTCATAACTCTTTGATGCTAGCCATTAAAATTACTACCATAATAATTTACCTACAACATTTCTAAAACCCTATTATGGATGACTTAAATATTTGTAATATAGAGTAGTCCTATATGTTCAGAATAATTGCAATTTAACAAATATTCTACTGGCCTTCCAACAGGTAATAGTAATTAAAAGACATGAAAATGTTATTGTATTTGTAATGATGCTAAAGAAATAAATAAAAACTGCTTCACCGTATCTTACAATACGTTAAGCTTAAAAAAATTAAGAGAGGAATAATTTAGAAAAGAAATAATGTTCATTCGTTGAGACTGTTTCTGGTTATTTTTAGAGTAAGTGTAAATAATGTTAAAACCAAAGAGAATAAGAGAAAGTTGCAGAAAAAATTATGGTAATATAATAAGAAAATGTACTTGTATAATGTGTTTTGAGAAAGGCATTAAATGTAAACGAAGGGAAACAAAATGAAATGGTTGGAAAGAATAGATGAATATTTTGTAAAACTGTGAAGAACCCCATGAAAAGTTAAAATAACGAGGACAAAGTATGCACGCGAATAGTTGAAGGAATATCGGTGAAATATTTTTATAACAAAGAGCATTTTTTGGAACAGTGGAGACTGGGAAACTTGCGATGCAAATGACAAAGAAGTATGTTTTAACGAACAAAGCAAAATTCAGCGAGAAACTTTCCTACGATATATTTAACAATCTCTGATGATGTAGAAACAAAACAAGGAAAATTTTAACAAAATGCGAATGAACAAATTCTACTGAAAAGTTTATACAGAAATAATGAATCCTTTCTGAAACAGTGCTTCGGGCTTTAAAAACTAAGAAGTTTTAGACAACTGCACATTCGTATTTCAAAAGTTACATTTAAATAACTTATTTAAGTATTATAAAAGTTTTTGTTCTTTGATATTGAGTTATAAGATGAATTATGTTTTTTGAAATGTTAAATATGGAGCAGCTCAAATTTTACTGAGTGAAACGAATTTTTCAATATATATATATATAGATGTATTTTAAACTTATTACTGAAAAGAATAGAAGCATATTTTTCTCACATCTTATGTAATCGAACTTTGAAACCATTTATGGGGCCTCAGTAGGCGAGTTGTCATGTTCTTGAGCTCATGGCCAGCATTGTTTCTGTCAATTCTTAGATTCAGTTTCTGTTGCCACAAATACCCATCCTGTAGCGAGTTCATGTGCATTATATCTGATAGGATTCAAAATTCATACGTTGGGACGGTATGGAAATTTGAAGGGGGGCAGATAGGTGTCATCCTTATCATTTGACCATAGTTCAAAATTAAAAGGTCCATTCCCAAGATCCCTCTGTTGGTTCGAAGAGAAACGTTCATAAGCAATCATTAAATCCAAAGCCATTTTAAGATAACCATTTTCTTAAGGTGGTCTAAATATTCTTTGTGCTGACAAGGATGACACTAATTGTAAACTGTAACTTATCATTATGAAACACAACTATTAACTTATTAGTGATTGCCTTAAATAGTTAAATTTTTTTGTATTTATCATCTTATTAAGTTATCTTTTAACTATATAGTATTAAAAAAACTATCCTGTTTCATCATTAAATTAACCACTTCAATCTGAAACTACTCAACACTGAAAAGTAAAGTACGAGGGTCATTCAATCAGTTCTTAGAGATTCCACGAAATGATGCTCATATAATTGAAACTGGTTTGGTTTTAGTAAGCATGATGAATCACTAGACAATTGTCTACATCTCAGCTATTCGCATTCGTGATCATGACGCCTTTCGCACCTCGAAAATTCTTGGAGCAGATTCACCGGAAAAAGCTCAA
The DNA here is from genome assembly GCA_019974015.1 of Nephila pilipes. NCBI lineage: Eukaryota > Metazoa > Arthropoda > Arachnida > Araneae > Nephilidae > Nephila > Nephila pilipes. The sequence goes on along the minus strand of BMAW01034875.1, from coordinate 316,619 downwards.
CGTTTAGATTGTTTCTTGGTTTCTGGTGTATACTGATGAATCAAGGTCTCGCCAATGTTAAAAACTCGAGGCAAATTGACGTTTACATAACGACGTGGTTGCAATCAAATTTTGATTTGGCATCAAATGACTACCAGATCAAAACTATCTTATGCATCAGAGTCAAATTTGTTCATATTCCATTCAACAGATGGCAGCACCAAATGGTAACAACAATTTACTATAATAAAGTCATCTGTCTTCAAATACGAGTATTTTTGAGCCACCTTTGTATCTAGGGCAATTGTATCCATCTCGTGGTTAAGTGTAAATTGTTTGGTAGCGTTATAAAATAATATTGAATAAACATTTTAAAAATTTCTTCGGATAATTTAAATAATTTTTAATTCTACATAAATATTAATAACAAATCACAGCATTAAATATAACGGAAACAATTTCAAAAGCGAAATTATAGGATTATGGCGAACCTGACTTTTACAAATATTTGCCCATCAGATTTGCAAGTATTTTAAAAATTTCATGATATGAACGACATTATCCATAAAACATGAAAACTAGAATCAAAGGAATGTGAGAAAGGAACTAAATTACTCATTGTCGATTTTGTGAGTTCTTATATATTTTCCCAGAAATTAACTACACTGCAATGAAGTTTTTTTAAATTTTAAAAATAATTAATTATTCGTTTTTCTTTTTCAGATCATAATAGCTTTTATTCTTGTCCCTGTAATGCCACATGTTTTGTTGTTACATTGTTTTGCTATAATATTTGTATATTTAAATTATTTTTCTTAGATTTAGTTATTGCTATCCAATAAATGTTTATGTTTTGCCATGACCTTTCGATCATTCCAGTATAGGTGGTATTATCAGCATTTTACCTGGAAACAAAATTACCAGGTCTGAATAGAGATAATAGCTGAACTTATTATCCTTTTTACAATGTTACTGTTAACGTAAAAGTAACTAGAATTTATTTATTTTTATATATTTTTGGAAGTCCACATTCGTTAATTTCAATGCAAAATCCGGTAATATTCTTTCAATTTTGGTCCTAACAGAATCCCATTAAGTAAATATCTAACAGAATTACATTAAGTAGGTTTTATAATACTTCAAAACATATCTTATTAGATTAATTGCTTTTCCCTCTCTATTATCCTATTTAATTTTAAATTGAATTTTGACTTTTATAGAAATTGGAATTATCTAAAAATATCTGTTCGATCTCCAGATTTGTCATTGATCGAGCATATCTGGGAGCAATTGGGACGGCAAGTTCAAAAGCCTTCAGGTTTGATCGAATTAAAGTATCGTTTACAGCAATTGTGGTACGAGATGTCGAAGGACATTATACAGGAATTATATGCCTCAATACAGGACCGCTTCACATCATGCATATGAATCCTGGAGGTGGCCCAACAGGGTACTAAAACCTCCATTCATTTGTAATTTTTTTTTTTATAAGAAATGATCATTTTTATTGATTTTGTAATCACTGAACTCGCTTCAACGTTGTACTTACGAATGTAAAATTTCGTTTTATTCTGACTACTCTTTATTGGTGTGCAAATTTTCGTGGCAATGATTGTATATATATATATATATATATATATATATATATATGTGTGTGTGTGTGTGTGTGTGTGTGTGTGTGTGCGTGAAGGTTCGGTATAATACCATAGACTTTTAGAAGTTAAAAGGCTTTTATTTTTTTAAAACCACTCACCTTAGAATCATAGACCCCCACGCAATACAAACTAAAGCCAGACTAAAAAAATTAGATTTGCCTATATATTTATTTCAAATTCAGATATCCTCACTTTAGGTTTTGGGCTAAGGAGAACGCGTGAAATCGTTCGGGCTAAGACTAAATAAAGAAATGAAATAGGATTGGAATTTTATGGTTCGGGGAACTTTGTGAAAATAGTAACTATGGAATACCAAAAGCGAATATATACATAAAAATTAAAAAGTAAGTAGAATTTGGTTAAATTATCAATAATCATGCTTACACATATTTTCCTCTCAAATTTGCGGAAAGGGATTGTTACTTAACGAGTAAATTCGCATCGTATTACAATATAAGATTCCTTTAAGTGCAATAATAATAAATAAAATAATAACAACAAACAAAATAGCAATGCCTCTAAATCAATAACCACTATTTGTGGGACAACATATACAGATGGAGGACAAAATATTATGAACACCTGTGAAAAGGTATGACGTATTTCACACCTGAAGTACAGCCGCGCCACCTGCAATAGAAGTGTGCCACCTAGTGAGCGTGAAGAGGAAGGTATCAGTCTCTCAACAACAGTCACCAGTGTTGCATGCGTCTATCGAACTGTATGTGATAAGTTGAAATGTCAGACCTGACAGAGCTCCAAAAAGGAATGATTGTTGGAGCGTGTTTAAGTGGAGCATCAGTTACTGAAGTAGCAAACCTTTTGGGGTTCGCAAGGAGTACGTTATCAACCGTTATGTTAGCGTACACGAAAGAGGGTAAGACGACGTTTTCAAAGCACAATAGTGGCCGAAAGTCAAAGCTTCCTGATAGGGATAGACGGGTCTTGAAGGGCACAGTAGCACGAAAGTACAAGCAATCGTTATCCGAGATAACATTCGAAATGAACAGTCATCTCCAGGACCCCTTTAAAAAAATCTGGCAAAAGGGAACTCATCCTGCGAACATTTACGGCAGAGTCGTAATTTGTAATCTCTTGGTGACAGAAACTAATACTTTCAAGCGACGCCAATGGTGCAGAGATCACAAAGGCTGGTCCCCACAGCATTGGCAACAGGTAATAGGGTCAGTTGAATCGTCATTCACCCTATTTCAGACGACCGGATGCGTTTATGTCTGGAGAACGCCCAGAGAAGCGTTTAATCCAGGATGCCTCTTGCCGACTGTGGAGCATTGGGGAGGGGGGATCCATTATGGTATGGGGTGCGATTTCTTGGAGCGGTTTTGGACCACTTGTTATTCTGCTTAGAAGAATCTAATCTAATCACTATCTACGCATTCTAGGGGATCATGTCCATCCTTTTGTCCAGACTATATTCCCTGAAGAGCGACCGCTTTTTCAAGACGACAATGCCCCTATCCACACTGCTAGGTGTGTTCAAGCATGGTTCGAAGAGCATGACAATGAAGTTGAATATCTTGCCTGGCCCCCTCCGTCTCCGCACTTGAATATTATTGAATATTTATGGGAATATTTGGGGTCCAAACTTTGTTCCCGATTTCCACCACCATCCAGCCTTCCGGAATTAGAGACCGTTTTTCAGGAGGAATGGCTTAATATTCCTTTAAATATTGTCCATAACCTTTATGCATCTATCCCACGTCTCATTAAATCTGTACTTCAGTCAAAGGGTGGTCCAACCCCCTATTAATAAAGATTTTCTATTATTTCACAGGTGTTCGTATTGTTTCGTCCTCCATCTGTATATATATATATATATATATATTGTTACGAAAATATTTTTCGTGGGGGAGTGTGCGTGGAGTTTTTCGCGCGTGAAAATCATTACTAACTCGGAGGATAACAAATGACGATTTATTCGTAATTTTTCTGGACAACAGACGGGAAGCAAAATTTGGACAATGATAGATACAAAGCACCTGTACAATTCAATAACATAGAAGCAGGAACAGAACCTACATTAAAAAAAGTCACTGTTATTACTCAAGCAATGTTAAGCTCACCAGCTTATCGCTCCTCACTGCGGACAGCCATCGCAGAAATATTTTGTTTAAAGGGCAGGCTTCAATGATTCCCAGCAGATACACGTAGCTTCGTGAAAAGTTCAACTAGAAAACCTCACTTCAAGCGTTGAACACGCTAAGTGGATCCTCCCATCGATCTCCTCAACAGTCTCCAAAGATGGACTCTCTCCGGCTCTTGGCGTATTTATACCTTTCCAGCCAGGCATGACGTCACTTAGGAAAAATGCCTCTCTTTTCCGGGAAAAGAGAGGCATTGCACGGAAGCATTAACTCACGTTCGTAACTATATATATATATATATACATATACTCTATAACAAAAGAAAAAGAAAACGCCGCACCAAGAAGGAGTTACCCGATGGTAATAAAATTTGGCCTGCAAAGACATTTGGACCAAAATACAAATGATTAAAATTTCGTGTCCAATGAAAGACTAGCGAGAGCTACAGCGCATCGGAACTGAGCACTTAGCAGGTGTATACAAGAAGTGATTCCAAATCTGATAGTCCAATTTTCTGTTGTATTGCCATTTAGGATACCTTTGAAAGACTGAAAAAATGTCTCGCTGCAGGATTCCAGTTCATTACGAACAACTGTCATAGTTTGAAAGAGGTAATATCCTTGGATTTAAAGAGGTAGGTTGGGCAAATCGGAGGATCGCTCGTCATATGGGTCGAAGCAATCGGCGATTAGAAGATGCTGGCAAGAAAAGGTGAACAATGGTAGATTTTTGCATGATGATAGTAGCAGTCGATCTAGGGCTCCAGCAAATCGGAAAGACATAGTGACTGTCAGATCAGCTGTCACAGCACCTGATTCATTTTTATCAACCATCAGACGTGCGACCCACACACGAGTGTCCACCATGACCATTCAAAGACAGTTGATAGAGCGAAATCTGTGCTTGAACGATCGCAACGCCACCTGCTCCTCATGCCTGCACATTGTCGAGCCAGATTATAGTGGTGCGTGGCTTGAACAGATTTGATTGAGGACCGAATTATAATGTTCAGCGATGAATCCCTCTTCCAACTGTGTCCTGACGATCATCGAAGACGTGTCTAGAAACACCCAGGGTAGCGTGCCGATCCTGCTTTCACTATTGCATTCCACATAGCCCCTTAACTAGGATTTATGGATTGTTATGCCATTTCCCTTGAGAGGCGGACCCCTTTGGTCGGCACTAATGCCGAGGCACCCTTACAGCACAGTGGTACTTGGACGACATTCTGAGACCAGTTTTGTTACCATTCTTTTTAGTACCCTGGCCTTATTTTTCTGCAAGATAATGCCAGACCACATACGCACGTGTTGATATGAACTGTTTTATTGCTTGTCAAACACTTCCCAGCCATCCAAATATCTCTTCAATCGAACATGTCTGGGAAACAGTCATGCATGGGACTAAAATTGAGAATAACTGAAAAACTAAACGTTTTGCCCAAATAAAAATTTGTATCGGAGCCTTAATTCCTTGAAATGATGGAAAGAACATAAAATGATGTTTCAGAATAATATTTTGGCTTCAAGTAAATGACAAAAAAAATTGTATTTTTGACAATGATGCGAGATATTTAATACGGCGTGTGGCCCCCTCAAACAGCTAAGGCTTCTGCACACCTGTTTTGTATAAATACGACGCGGTTATGATAAGACTTTGGGGAATACTGTTCACCTGAATGAGTGCAATCTCTATGTCCCGGACAGTAAAAGGAGGCCTTATTATCTCTGCTATTCATCGTCTAAGGGGGTCCCAAACATCCTCGATTAGACTTGTTTCAGAACATGAAATCCATTCTTTGAGCTGCATTATTTCAGCTTAAAGCATGTTATTCACAAGTCAAGTTGCGTAAGGGCTGGTATTATCATCCATTAAAAGAAAGGAGTCACCAATGGCTGTAAAGTAAGCTGCAACATTAGGTCTCAGTATCTCGTCTACTCGTATTTGAACTTTGGGTCCTCAAATTTCTATTCGGAACGATATCCAAGTCCGTACGTCTCTCTCAGCAGATTCCAGAGCATATCATCAAACTTCCTCGTTTGTAATGTTACATTCCCCGAAGGAACGTGGGATTATTTCAAAAGGCCTTTTCACTCCATACCCAAACACGTTAGTTGCCCCAATACAGACAAGATCGGACTCTTTAGAAAACAACACTCGATTAATGTAAATGTAACTGTTCTTTCAGCTGAGTAGTATTTCCTACTTTGTTTCTATGAGCCGTCAAGAGGGGATATCGCTCATGAGTTGTGGTAACACGTGGAGACCATGTCTAACATTTCCTGTTTCTTGGAATTATTTTAACAGTCTTCAAAGGATACTCCTTGCTACTGCAATAGCGTCTGCTACAATATTTGTTTATATTTGTGTCTGTTACAAATATTTCTGTGTTTGTGTTTCAAAATCTATCTATAATACGCCAAGCTATGGTTTTCAATAAATCATGTTATTGAGACACCTTCAAATAACCATCTCTCAAAATAAATGCGGAGTAATTGAATTTTCCAGCTGATTCAGCGAAAAAAAGAAGTTTATACAAAATCACGATTTATGTACTTTTATTTTCTTTCTGGTTTTTGGCGATATGATTTGCATATGAAGTTTTTTTCTTCTGTTTTTTGCTATATTTAAATAATGGGTGTTTTATTTGACATTAGTTATCTATATAAATATTTATATGTTTTCGTTAAAACCATGTGTGTCCTTAAGTGTTTGAGCAGTGTATACTTTTCTATCAATATTTAAATCAATCCACTCCATAATTTAATAAGTTACATAAGTAAATATTCTACATCTAAAATCCAAGTGCAATTTTGTATGAATTTACAATGTATTGAAACAATAGTAATAATGAAAAAAACTGCTAAATTAACGCTAAATAAATTTATTGTTCTTGAAATTTTAACTTTTCCACGCACACATTACACTTTTTTTAAAATGTACTCAGGCTTTCATTATAACAAGGACATCAGATACTTCATGTTAAAGAACTCTAAGAAAGATCGATGAAATAAATATGATTTTTATTCATTAAAGTTACACACACACACACACACACACACACACATATATATATATATATATATATACATATATATATTATAAATATGCTTTTATTATTTTTAATGTTGTTGAAATAAAAAGACACTTACAAGTTAACAATTTTATGGTTAGTTGAAGTTTTCATTATTTTTTGCATTTATTCTTTAAATTAATATTTTGTTGTACTTTTTGTTTTTCTAGTGAGACAATATCCCCTTTCCCAAGTCCAAACATTTTCCATAATGTTAAGATTCAGGGAATTGTTGGCCACATAAAAATATTGATATTTCTTAGCCAAAACCATTTTGCTTTTACTTCAGCAGAAGAATAATAAGGAGCAAGAATCTCCATCTAGATGAAAAATAAAATTTATAGCCTATAAAGGTGAACATTATGCTTAGAGTTCCAGGCTTAAAATTTGCAGTTATTTCTCAGCGTTCAAAATAGAAGGCATAACTAATAAATTCGTTTTGCATTAGTTAAAACTTCTCCTTAGAATCGCATAGATCCAATTTGAAATGCCATCTGCATTTGTTATTTTCTCATTCTTTCTCTTTATTGACGTCAGACCAACCGTTAAAACCATCTAGTCTATCAAGATTAAAATGTTTCTTATCAAAAAATATAGCATTTTTTCTAGTCCATGTTGGCTGTAATTCGCTTTAGCATAGTTATTCTTCAAATCATTATCAGTTAATGCTGGTTTTTTATTCCTTTTGAAACATTTTGTGAAATCACAATTATTTAAAACACATGCTAAAAGAAAAGTATCGTTAGCTTGGAAACTTATCCATCAAAAATATGGTCTATTTCAGCAGCAGACAATTTTCTGCATTGCAGTAAGATAAATACGTCTTCAATCTTTATGAAATTGCTTTGGATTTGCAACATATCTCTTCAGTATTGAACAATAACTTCTATGTTAGATCTCATTTTCTCTATCAGTTTTAGATCTTCGAATTTCTTTAGTTCTGCAATGAACAGACATTCTATTTCAACGAAAAAATTACACTTTTTGCACTTCCTTTCAATTAAGTCCTTTTCGTCGAAGTATTTTAACTAATGTTCGTTCGAGCAAATTTCGGATCTTTAAGAATCAGGTATAGACTCTCAGTTAAGAGATTTGAACATCGATTTGTATTTATTCGCTATTAAGTAAAATAAAATAACAAAATCGTAATTTTAATGATGATAATGAACATTCAAAATGCAGGAAAATATTATTTTGGTTTCTTTTTCCATTGAATTTGTTTCTATAACTTAAGAAATTAACAATTTAGGTTTTTTGAATCGATACATTAAATGAATTTTGAACACTCTCATCACAAACATTTTGGGCTTTTTTGTTTTCCAAAAATATCTACAGTTCTTATAAATATGAGAGGAAATATATTAACAACTGTGTTTTATAATTTATATCAAGCACATATAAACATGAATCCTAACTTAATAATTCTTAGAAAATTCTGTTTGATTTCTTGTGAATTCTAAATAATATAAAAGAATTCTCACAAAAGTGTTCTTTCCATTCAAAAAATTCTTCGATGAATCGTTTCGCGAAGAAAATGTATACTATGGAAAGCATAATGCAGCATTAGAATACCTAAATGCGTCCAGGCGAAAGATAAACTGATGCCCAAAGATAAGCATAATTGGTAATTAAGTAAATAATGAAGGAAATCTAAATCACAGATTGGCGGGAAATGTAAAAACGGAAATAACATAAGAAAACTATACAGAAGAACGATAATAATCGATTTTATTTTTCTAAGAAACAGTATAAAATAAGACTGAGCAAGAGAGGAGTTCACACTTTTATGAAAAACAAAGGAAATAAAAAAGGTGATGCTGCAGTTTAATAACACAGCTCTGATAACTAGGTTCGTCAAACAAAAATGTTCCATATTTCCTATGACATTGTAAATGAGTTGTGGGTTAAGACATCTCGATCTCTTTTCATTTCTGGAATGGAGATTGATGGTTACTGATGGCCGCAAGTTGTTTCACAAGCATGTCCTACCCATGCTGGTAGGATTCACATCAAATGAATGAACTGACTATGACTTGCGTTGGATATTTTCCATTTTATGGAAGTCGTATCTCATGATCGTATGATGACAAGACTTATTAACTATAAATATGAAGTTAGGATCGATAGCACTTAGAAACAAGGAAACATAAGGCTCAAGAACTTCATCTCTGAAATTTTTTAACAGTCGCAGACCACGTCATAAAAATATGAAGGTATGAATGTTCATCCAGCATGATGCCTACCTCCACTATGAGTTTCAGGACAGAAAAAATGTCTTTCTGTTGTTTTGCTGAGGATTAGTGTTCAGATTAAAACGAGATTCGTCATTGAGCATCACATTGGTCCACTATCCCACATCGTCCAAATTAATTAACTCTGAATTAATCTAATTAATTAACTTCTACATGGAACTAATTAATTAATTTTTTCATCTACTGAATCCTGTTTTTTGCGGGTTAAGTAGAGAAGGATCCGGATAGCCTATGTCCAGCATTTGTTTGAATCTAGCCTTTAATTCCATAAATATACGGGAAACACCGTTATGAAACACATACTTGATCACTTAAAATACTTTCACTGTTTTATTTTATAATTTAATAATTGATTAATGATTTTATTTTATAATTTATATTATTTTATAATTTATATTACTTTATAATTTATATTATTTTATAATTTATATTATTTTATTATTTATATTATTTTATAATTTATATTACTTTATAATTTATATTATTTTATAATTTAATAATGAATGAATAATAATTTAATTAATGATTTTAGTTCAAAAATAAAACAAGTTGTTCATTATATTTTTTCCGTTTCGAATGCGCCGTGGCAAGTGGCAAATAGAAAAATTAAATTTTAAATTCAGTATTTGGTCTTTTGACGTTATATCAGGTGGGGTGGTCGTGATAGACTAGTTGTCATTGTTAATTAGTTCGATAGTCAATTTATCAATAGAATAATTAGCTGATTTATTTTGCACCATTTGTGCCATATTTCTTGAAAAATATTACAATGATCAAAAATTTTATTTTATAAAGTTGTTCGATATTATAATGCATCCTAAATGTACATACTAATGCATGATTCAGATTGTAAAGGCATGTTGTTCGATATTATAATGCATCCTAAATGTACATACTAATGCATGATTCAGATTGTAAAGGCATATTGTGCACTATTTTAATCCTGAACAATTCCTGCATTTAAAATTAAGTTAATGCTAGTAGAGAAAGTTATATTACTGATTAGTGTATTGAATAATACTTAAGTTAGTATTTAACGTGTTTATATAGTGATAGGTATCCTAACAGAAGAATTTTTGTATTTAAAATCGTAGTAAATACATTTCTAAAAGAAAATAATTACTTATATTCAACTCCTCGCTAATTATAAGATTATTATTTTGAACGATTTAATTAAAAACATTGATAAAATCTTACCAGTCCATTAAAATTGTCATACCAGGAAGGAAAGATCTGACAAACTTCAAAATCCCATGAAATGAAGAAGAGGTTAGGATATGCGAACTACTAGTATTTCAGTGCATGTAGTAGACGCAAGACGAAGAAACAACATCTGAAGTGCGCATAAAAGAAAAGTTGTGTAGTGGATTTCAATAAAATATACTATAAAAATGGTTACAAAAGGAAAGATATAAATAGGAAAAATTCTGAAAACAAAACTCCAAAATATTAAATTTAAAAAATTCATACAAAAATCAAAATAAATTTAAAAAATATCAAGAAAAACACTCCACGTGTGTGAAAATTACATACGCAGAAATTATAGAAGTGAAAACAAATTTAAAAATTTACAAATAGAACCAAATTAAATTTACTCACATATGAAATTGCATCTGTTTACTCATATAATTTGCATCTGTTGAACACTTTATTTGGAAAATTATATTGTTACAAAATTCTGTGTGTGTGTATGGAAACGTAATAAAGTCAAACTCGGATGATAAAAACAAATTACCCTTCATTCACAACCTTCAGGGTAACACACAGGTAGAAAAGCTTGGAAAATAACAGCACAAACAGAAAATACAGAACTTTAACAGACTAGAGACAAAGATATAAGAACAAATATAGCATTAGTGCAGATCAGGAACACAAACACATGCAAATCAGCACTAATAATATTCATCTCACCAGCCTAATAGCTCTCACCGTGCACAAACCTCCACAGTATTATTTAGTACTCTAAAAGTTAGACTCTAAAAGTAGCTCTCTCCGGTTCTTGGGGTATTCATACCCATTCTGGCCAGGTGTGACGCCATGCCGAAAATTCGTGAAAAATCCGTAACTTTCTTCCCTATCGACATTTAGTCTAGGTTCCAGCACATTCGGTACTTTCTATCCGTCACCAAATTTGCCAAGTTTCTCGCCATGTCAGCAAAAATTTTGCAAATTGATGGCATCTCTGTAAATGCATCTTTTCTTTCATTAGAGAATCAATGCAGGGAGCATCAACTAATGTTCTAAGCAATATTATGGCTTTTAATTCATGAGCTATGAAAAACAAATGCAAATTATCAAAAGTAGGAAATTAGTCTTGATTAATGTCTAATTAACGAAGTAACTATTTCGAAAACTTAAAATGGGTCTTAGCAAGGAATTTTGTTATTCTAAATCACGGTCAAGTGAAGATAATTTCTTTATGGCTCGGCAAATTCGAATAAAACTTGTATTTACGTGTTCTTTTTTTAAATAATTCAGATTCATTCAAAAATGTAATTTCGAAAAACGTGATAAAAATAGTAACAAATTCAATACACCTGGTATACATTCGTAATAAATTAAAATATAACTTTCGTGCCTTACTTTTTATATTGAAGATTTTATCTTATTTAGAATTTTAAAAACAATATAATAAAATGATCATTCATTTTTCAAAACAAAAAAATCTTCTTTTAATACTATTTGGCTGCTATTTGTTAAAAAAAATTGAAAATCGATTGGAGTAAACGTGCTGGCGCAGTATTTCTCTGCAAAAGTCAATGATTGAACGTGTTATAAATATTTCAGTAGCACATTTCTGAGTCCGACTTTTTTTTCTAACCCAATATCCTGTTTAAGAGCAGTTTGGTGCCTACAAATCAGGCCTTTTAGAGCCTTTGGACTACAAAATTTGTAAAATTCGTTGTCAAAGAGAGTTTTCACTCGCTATTTCAATTCTGTGAAAAACAATTTTTACATTTATATTCCGCTATATGCACATCTATTCTCTAAAATATTTTCATAAGCAGAAGAAATTTACCTTTTTTATAAAGATAAGCTTAGAAATTCCCAGGAAAATGTTTTTGATAAAATAAGCTAAGCATCTCATACATTTACTTACTTAAGCTTTGAAAAACATTCCCTGGATTTAACATAAAAAAAATTGAAAAATATTCATAAATCAAGGTAATTTGAGTATACAATAACAGCTAAATTACATCATTTTAATAATAACTGCATATAATTTACCTGAACTAAATATTTATCTCAGCATAGTTATAACAAGTAAAGTACAGCTACAAATTTAACATTCTGATGTACACATTCTGAAGTTTTTATATTTGAAAAATACTTTTGAAAGGTATCTAAAATAAATGTTTATCTTTAAGAAATGAAATTGAAATTTTTAATATACGTAAATTAAAAATAACGCAAATTTGTTTATAATTTATAATAATTTATTTTACAAACATGGTTACAGAAACTTTAAAATTATTGATTTAACTTATTGAAGAATTTTACAGTTTTAGGATTTTAATAAATTCTTGATGTTTTGGGTTATTTTTTTAAAAATTATATTACTCTTACAAGGTATTTCTACTTCAAAAATGTATACAATCTCAATTAATATTTAAAATACTTAAATTTTCAAAATTATATTTAATATTATGAATAGTTCTTTAAAAGTTATCTCAAACAGAGCTGAATTACGCAAAAAAAATATTCGTTTTTAAATGAAAATAATGAGACATAATACTTATTAAATTTATCTCAGTTAAAAAAAAATCTCAAGAGTATTGAATACTGTTCTATATAGCTCGACATCAAATATTACGATTTTAAAATATTTACTCGGTTGAATATATTACTTTACTTACCACATAAATATTAGAATTCATGTTCTCCGAAATAAACAGCGCAAGGAAACTTCCCCGTGAGCCTCAACTTTTTAATAAATTTATTCGATGAAAAAAAAATTTACAAATAGCATAAATAATTATTGAGTATAGCTAATAACAATTACTAAGTGATTAAAGGTAACGTGAAACAGTTACCTTTGAATATTAATCATATGAAGAAAGTAATATTATTAATTAAATTATTTGGGTATCTTTAATTATCATTCAGAACAATTTTAGTTTATAATACGAGCAAAATTATGAAAATGATAGCGTTGAAAAGTAGATTTTAAAATAGAACTTAAAATTCCAAACACGTGGATGAGAGAAAAATGTTGAAAATATATTTCTATTACTAATTTATTTGTTAAATTCTGCAGTTTCAAATCTGAGTTTTCTTCGTTTATTGAAAATAAATCGAAATTAATAGAAAGCTTGGCAAAATTAGAGAATATTATGAGGCTTTATACATATAGATAAAATTAGAATATTTCTTAGATCAGTGCTTGTCAGTTACGTTATAATAATTGAGCAATTATTCAACACAGGACTTCCTCCTAATAATTCCTGAGGCATAACGATTGTAATATAGATTTTATAGGGGAAGGAAATATGTTTTAAAATATAATATGAAAAAAAAACACGTTTTGTTTTTATTTTGAAAATCTGTGTGTGCAATGTATATATTCGATGTTCCTAATTTCGACGGAAGATACAAAAAACTTTTAACTGAATAAAGAAACAAAAGAATAAATATACATTTTTAAGCACATATTAATTATCTCATTATTTTATTGTTTACTAACGTTGCACTTAGAAGCAACAAGAGAACTATTTACAACAGACTTCGTTATTTGAACCTCCGTCAATTGACAAGTATGGCACTTAAGTTGTTATCTCCCTGTTCAAATTTTCACACCAATTGGAGAAAATTTGAAGCTTTGGCAGATTTAACTTACATCAGTCTCGCTACGTGATTAGTCTTTAGTGGCATCAAGATTTGACCCAAACAATCCTGGTCGCGAATGTGCAACCCTGACCACTAGGCTACAGTGACCACATGGTTTTGAGAAAATAATTAAAGTTTCACTGTATTCATAAATCCAGAAAGTATCTAATGAAATTTTAAAATCTAATGCATTTTTATTTTAAAAAAAAAGATCATAAATTGAGGTTAATAGTTTTGTTTCATTCGTTGCTTCGTAAAAAGCTTGTCATGAGCTAGAATTTCTAAGAATACGAAATAACGTTCGAAGTTGTTAGTAAGCCAGAAAATTCTACATTAAATATTATTCAAACTTAAACCCTATATAGAAAGCGATAAATAAAATCATCGGTATTTTCGTTATCATTTTAGTATATTTTTAGTAACATCCCACTTAACACATAATTATTCTATTTAACCAAAATTTTATACAATTGAGGAGAGAATTTTAATAACGGAATTTTATTATGTTACTCTATAAGTTTATAACAAATTTTTTTACTCTATGAATCGTAATTCAAAGTTCTTTACATAATGGATTTTTAGTTAGTTTTGGAAATGATTAATTAAGTTTTTTAAGCTCTTAAGTTTACCTTTCATTTCAAAGTAAAATAAAGTTCGGATAGGTAAGGGATAGAAAAAAACTCAGAAAGCTTTGAAAAAGAAAATACATGGCGAAACCTTATTTGCATTTACCAAAAGGGTACAAATCCACGAAAAGCTTTTGGGTTGCCTGTTCGGATTTTAAAAAAAAAAAGATTTTTTTTCTTTACAAATCTCACCTCTTTAGCTTCTCTTGAAAGAACGGGAAAAAGAATTCTCAGTTCCCCAAATGCACTTAAATTTTCTGAAAGGATCTTGGAGGCGCTTTGAAACAGGAAAAAATATAACCCATGAATTTCCAGGTTCTTCAATACAGGAAAGCCAGACTCACTAGAAAGATAATGTATTCATATAGCAGGTATTTTTAGTGCGCATTCCATGTTCTCAAATAGTAAAGAAATAACAAATAAATAAATAAAAATAAAATAATAAAAACTGAAATTGAAATTAACTGAACTATAACATTTCTGAGCTTTATAAATTCTTAAACAAAACTGTAGTATTAGATTTTATTAATTACATTAAATAAATATGAGGGATTTTTCTTAAATAACGTTAAATTATATATTAATATATAAATAAAAAATCCGAAAAAATATTTTTTCTACAAATTTAGCTTTCTAATATCCAGATAACACTTAGGTACTCTTTACCTATAACAATACCATGTTTTTGATGCTGAATTGGAAAAGTTTGGCTTATAACTTTCCGAATTAAGAATTTGCAAATAGATATACAGTCAGAGCCACAATTTTTGAAGATACTGAACCAATTAAAGAAATGATATTGTGCCTCAATTGGAAGTAACTTTTAAGAATCTCTTGATATATTTTGCTACTATCTTTGATGGAAATGAACCTCTGGTACCACAATTCTTTGATTTGTAACCCCTAATATGTCGTCAGGTAATAATACAAAATTTTCTTTAACTTGCTATGCTCATAAATAAGTAATATATATATATATATATATATATATATATATATATATATATATATATTACTCGAAATTTAATCTACTTTTTATCATTCGATCAGGCTTAAATTTCTCCTCCATGCATGACTTCGCCAGCAAAGCAATACTATGGTATTCTCAAGCAGTTAGGGTGCCTGGGTTTGGGAGTATGCACTTGTTTGTTCCGCTTTCTATCATTTGTATTATAATATAAATGTACAATTTCGATGACAATACAATTGTAAGGCACGCTCAAGAAGTGACAAAATTGGGCGGGGGAAGGGGGGGGCTTCAACTTAACAACGTCCAATTCAGTCGATATTTTGTCTTCAGGTAAGATTTGTGTAATTGTTTTTCAGTCGTGTATTTCTACGAATAAAATAAATACAAGTAAAAAATATTTTTAAATCAAGCTTTGGCTTAAAAGAAGGGCTGAAAGGTATAAAAATAGTTTTTAAATTCAAAATAATACATAAATTATGAGAATTTGAAACGTTAATACACTTTTTGATCTCATATATGAATAGCTATGCCATTGAATTTATTGGTAATTTTGTGCTATAACCATTCTTTGTACAAGGTCATTGAAAAATCTAACAATTTTGATAGCAGGATAAACTTTTTTAATGATTACCTACATTTATATAATATTTTAAATAAATTAAAGTTTTCGAAGGAAATAATTATTTAGTAAATAATTTAGCAATGTGAAAGATATAAATAGGTGGTATCAACCCGCGGAAGAAGCCCGCATTTCGTTAATTAAAGAAACTGTTTAAAGTTTTAAAAATAAAAAAATTAAATTTTTTTCTTAACAAAATTCGGTTTTCTACAATAATATTTATTAAATATTTTATTGGTCCTGTAAATAATGATGAAATGTTATATTAAGCTTAAACATTTTTTTTCATTCGATAAGGGTGAATGTTACATTTAATTTCTTCTCACGAATAAAACTAAAAACATACAATATAGTTACCTAAATACTTTTAATGAGCAATAATACCTAGCAAAAGATACATAGTTAATGTATATCAATAATAATAAAAGTCTTAGAAAACAATTATGTTTAATTTTAATGGGGAACAAAAAAGTAAATTAATAAATATAATAATTTCCAAAATAATCTATTAAGAACAGTAAATCATCACAAAAATACATACAGATCATAACTTAATGTGTGCTAAAACTGAGCTTATAAGAGTGGAAATCTTAAGCGAGAGTGAGAGGAGTAGGAGAGGTGCGAATATATATATATATATAAATTCTCTCACTGGTTGTGCAATTAAAATTTTGTATAAAATTCCACTAATTAATATTTTACAGTAAGTTTTTTGTAAAAAAGGAGCTATATATTCATCCTGTTATTGCGTATATTTTTTATTGGATTGAAATAAAATATACGCAAAATAAGTCTGAACCTGCTTCCACTACTAATTAATTAACTCAGTTTGCAAAAATATGACGTAATAAATTTCCCCCAATTTTTTTGGGGAATCGAAGGGAAATTTGGAAATTAAGTATTTTATTTACTAAACGATTTATGTATTACCTTAAATCATATTTAAACTGGAATCAAGATATGACTGAAAATAAATAACATTATTCAGAATTTTAAGACAACTTTGAGGCAGCCATTTTGTAGCCACTCAAGGGGCTATTGCTTTAGGTGGATCACTTTTCGCGTACAAGAACATTTTTCAATATTTTATCGTTTCCTTCAATTTTAAAAACATTTAGCTTATTTTTTTTTTTTCTGGATTGCTTTATTCTTAATTACTTTTAGCTGATGTGATATTCAGTTTAATAATTTATCCTTTGCCTCAGTTTTTATTATATTTAGTTTAAATATATATTGAATTTAATAATTTATCCTTTGCCTCAGTTTTTATTATATTTAGTTTAAATATATATTGAATTTAATAATTTATCATTTGCTTTAATTTTAATTACATTTAGTTTATATATATTCAATTTAATAATGTAGCGAATCTCCTCAATAACAACGCTAAAAGTTAGAATGCCTTATTAACTATCCCGAATAGGCGTCCTCTTTAGACTAGTTGGTTAAGGCATGACAAAAAGCTAGCCCGGTCAACTATTCTTCGGAACCAATGGACCAGGTTCGAAACAACCTACCGTTGCCACTTCACGACCGCCGCAGTCGTGACTCAGAACTTGAACACTAGACGACAACAGAGCCTATACCTACTGATCGCATATGCCCCAGACTCAAAAACACTTACCTCTGTACGTCTAACTAAAAGAAACGCACACAAATCACGACAGTGATATTCCGGCTCTGGCTCACATGCCATCGAGACCCGCCACTCAACACGAGACAGACGATGACTCAGAATGGAAAACTATTTCAAGTACTAAAGAAAAATCAACTCAACAGGGAGGAGATGAATATCAATTACAGTAATGGCTGAAAAAGAAAAGCAAGAATCTCTTCAAATATCAATGCTTCTCTTCGTATAATCATGATGATACTGGAGGGGGAGTATGCAGCGACTTTCATCAACAACAACGCCAGAAGTTAGAATGATTTATTCACTAATCAGAATAGGGCGTCTTGTTTTGCCCAATTGGTGAAGACATGTCAAAAAGCGCGATCGATCAACTTTCTTTCCGAACCACCCTTCATGTTTGGAAACAACGCTTTCACATCACGACCGCATTAATTAATCGTTTCCTTTTATTTTGTATTGGAAAATCATATTTCTGTCCATTTCTCAATATTTCATTGTTTACTTTAATTCAAGAGTAGAACTCTTTAAAATATTTTAATATATTTGTTTCACTTCAATTTAATCAGAAAATTCGTGGAAATTTATCACGAAATGTTTTTGAAAATTGAGTTCATTAGTGGTGGTTGCAGATATCAGACATATATTACGTATATTTTATTCCAATCGAATAAAAAATTCTAAGGAAATTCATTATGACGTATTTTTTGAAAATTTAATTTGTTACTAGTGAAAGCAGACATAAAAAAATACACAAAGAAAAAGGTACATGTTTTAAAAGTGGTCAGGTACGATATTTTTGAATTAATTAAAACAATAACCATTTGGGGGGTTTATAAATCGATACTGCTGCCAATCGATACTATTACTCGATGGTGGAAAAGCAGGTTTTTGAAAAAAAAATTAAAAATAAAAAATGGTTGGAAATGTGAGGCTCCCTCCTAATATCAGTTGAACTCCCTACAAGTACGATTATCGGTGTGAATTTGTGTAACAAACAAGCAAGCCTTCAAATTGATCTATACGGTTACCTAGGTATCCTAGTTAAGCCCATCAGAATTATATGCCCACTGTTCATCTTTAAATTAAAGCTAGATTTAAAAATGTTTTCTACTTATATTTATTTATTTAATATGATATGAAAATGTGATATTTTTTGAAAACGGCTTTCGTTTCCCATTCTAGCAAATAAAATCAGACTTTTTATCAGTTATTATTCATTTAGTAAATACACACACACACACACATATATATATATATGTGTGTGTGTGTGTGCGTGTGTGTGAGTGTAAACAAATCATGTACAAAAGAAATACTAACTAAGTATGTATATAAATATATAAAGTAATAGTAAATTACCATTTCACAGGAAAAAGTATACTTATCTATATTTTTAGAATAAAATTAAAACTAGTAAATTTAGGAAATCAACTAATAATACATCGATTTTAGACAAATAACAAATTTTAACAAATTAGAACTATTTATGCAACTATTTAAGAAAGATACCTTATTAATATTAAATTTAAAAATATCTCTCTTATCTTAAGCGACTTATTTTATTATATACTTACATCGACTAATTTTATTATACATAATCTTAAATTTTTGTTTAAATATTCTGTCTCATATTTTCTTATCAGTTTGAATTTAATTGAAGTCAACTAGGTAAAAAGATGAATTAGATGTATCTTCAGGTTTCTTTATATATATATATATATATACCCAACTCTTTTTTGCATGATAGATACGTTCATTAGAAAACCATGAAAAAAAAAAATTCAAAACATACATGTGATATATGGTAAATTTAGGGGTATGTGCCTCAACTTTAAAAATTCGTGTAAGATGAAAAAGTTCTAAATAATTTCGTAAAGGAAATCGTGCAAAAAAAGTAATGAAAAATCCACATTGCATATTTATAAAAAAAAAATAATTCATTTTTATTACAAAAAAAAAAATTAAAACTAATGTACAGTGAAAATTCAATCTAAGGGTACAAACAACTTATAACAACTCAAATTGAAATTAGGAATAAAACTACTAGCTAACAACTATTCATCGCTATTTGATAACAAACATGTATCGTTAACAATTGGATCAAAAGTGTTATCATCAATAGATGCGTCAGATATATCTAGCAGAACTGGCGATTCAAATGAAGAATATAGTTCGATACTAATGGCCTCTGTTGATTTTTGTTGTTGTTACAAAGTCTGTTATTAGCGGGGATTTTTTTTGTTTCTCAAGTTGCTTATATAATTTTTAATATCCTGCTACAAAAGAAATTACGACGAAAATTTTAATGTACACTCTATGTCAGGATCATGAAGGAGAAAATAATAAATTCTTGTAGCAAATTTCAAGCTCTCGTGAATTATATCAGCCATTAATGGCTGAAATTTATTTTCAATTTCGCTATTATCGACTTTTTTATTATCATAAACTGTGATAAATTGAATCAAATCGTCCTCATCCAAAAGGATTTCTAGCATCAATTCTTCAATGTCATTTGTTTTCATGTTCTTAAAACCTTCGCTACCAATTGCATTTGATAGAGTTATAATTTCAGAACCCACAGCTGATTTTCGTATACTACAAAACTTCCACTTTTGACGTATGCTGACAAAATATTTTCCAGCAAGCGTTTAAAGTCGATTGGTGCAACTGTTTGATGGCAAAAAAAGCACTTCTAATACAATCCATAATCGTTAACTTTCTTCATGCTTCCACTACAGTTTAAATGTTGTTATAATACCTTGATCGAGTGACTGACTCAAAGAAGTGATAGGCAGTAAAATCAGCATTTGAATGTTTGGAAAACTTTTGGGGGATTCGTATTTAGTCCATTCCAACCCTCTTAACTTCCGAACGGCTGCTGCTATATTCATAAATGGGGTGTTTATGTATAGTAAAGTAAGCCATGCGCTACAGAAGGAAACCACATACAACGCCACCTGGTGGGACACTGCGGAGTAGCGATCCTATCTCGAAAACAGAATGAGATAGTGAAAAAAGGTGATTCACAAAGTTGTAGAGCATCATCGATTTCGTTGGAAAAGACACTTTGTGAACATGAATGCAAATAATAGAATGGCTAAAACTTGAATTTGTTTTTCGTGATTTCCAACACTGTGACATGACGAAACTAGCTGAAAGAGAGAAAAAAAAAAAACTAGTTATAACGATATACCTTTATTTGAGACGTTGAATCTTCTCACCATCAGCTGCAATGCACATTTGGATCCACGTTTGAAAGTCACTTTATACATATTAGGTTCATAGAGTGTGATATGTTGACACAAACATCCGTATTGCATTGTTTAAGGTCCTGCAATGTTTGTGTAGGGCTCGCATATACCTGTTGTTTCAGGTATCCCCACAGGAAAAAGTCCATAAGAATCAGATCAAGTGAACGTGGTGGCCACTCTTCGAAACGGCAGTACCCAATTATTTGGTTACCGAATTCCTTGACGAGGTACTACCTCATAGATATTTCTTGTGAACAGGAGCACAATCGTTTTGAAACAATAGATTCCTAAGATAAAATAACGGCAGATTCTCCACAAATTCGAATATTACGTCGGTCTGCCATATAGAGCTCGATAAGTCAAGCATACTGTCTCCCTTTTATGTTTTACAACAGTTGGAATGGTTTGATGAGAAGGATGCTGGCTTGCAGGGGTGCGTTGCAGGTACAACCTTGCTGCTGATCGTGCCTTGCATCCACATTTACCATACAGTGAAACTATCTCACAATATTCAACTTTGGAAAATCACTCCATGACCTTGAGAATCAACACACTACAACCCCAAGAAGATGTTTTTTTTATAGCTGTCTCAGGTGGACAGGCGTGACGTTTCTTACGTATTTGCTTACTGCAAATATTTTCAACACCAAAGTCAAGTTGCGTTGAGCTGAAAAGATATTATTTTAGAGATAAATGTATTGTCTACTCTATTTATAAAGACAGTCATTACAAGGATGCAATCCTCGGGGGTTTGAACATCAGTCCTTTTGAATGGAGATCACTAGTGGTACCATTGTGCCACATTGCGGTGTCGTGTTTTGCACGAATGATAATCTTTCGGGCAAAACAGAAGTTCCGTTCAAGTTTCGCGACGTCACATTGTAGGAAATCACGAAAAAACAAATGCGAGTTTTAACTGTTCCATTCTTCGCATTAATGTCCACAAAGTGTCCTTTCGAACGAAATCGATGATACTCTACAACTTTGTGAATTACTTCCCCTCCCCCCTGTTTCATTCCGTTTTCAAGATAGGAATGCTAACTCAGCAGTGTCCCACCAAGTGGCGCAGTAAGCGATTTCTTTCAGTAGCGCATGACTACTTCACTACTTGAACACCCCTTAATGAATATAGTAGCAGACGTTCCGAAGTTAAAAGGTGGCAAGGGACTTTAGTGGGCCTTCTGTGTACACACACTCTCACACACATATATATAAGAGTGGTAATTAGATATTTTTGCTGGTTTTCTTTTAATTTTAATCAATCGCAGTCAACAAGAGTTATTGTCATAAATTTCACAGCAATAACGGTAAGAAAATATAATAATATAATATCAAGAAAATAATAAATAAATAAGAATATAGATATAATTATTTCTTAAATCACTTGAGAAATTCTCAATGTACTAAAAGCAATCAATGTTAAATTATTAAATAGCGATATAATTCAATGTTTAAAAAAATTAAGAAAATCAAATTAAAATCTTAAAAAAAGACTCAATAGTTGAAAAAAGTTTAAAAATAAAATCTTATATATTTTGACATTTTAACTGATTGAGTTTCACAAAATTTCTTGTACCAAAAATGAAAATGAAAATCGAAAGATAATTAATCATTTTTCACGATAAAAGAGCAGGTTTGAAATTGGCAACTAATTTTCATTTATTTATTTTTGCTTCTATTTTCAGGGAAAAAATATATATATTAAATTAAATATATTTTTGCATCATTTTTATAAAAGTCTCTGTGAGCTTTCATTTTCATTGATTAACATGGTATTTTTTTTCTTTTCCAATCGATTCTACATCTTCCTACAAGCTCGTGCTTATTTCTCGAAATCGTTCGTATAATATTACTAAGAACGTGGAAATGAAAATTTTTTTTAGTTCAGTAATATTATTCACTCTTCGATACAAATAAGAGGTATAGAATGAAGTTGTGAATTACACATCCTCAATTTAATAATAATGTCACGAACCATCATTGTTGACACCGGTTTAACTTAGAGCACATCGATTTGTAGTTAAAGTGATTTTCTTAATTACAATTACAAGTACTTTATTTTATTTTTTTGAATTCATATTACTCTGTTTATTTCACTTTGAGCCTTATTTTTGAGGGCAAAATCCTATTTTAGTTAACGCATTGGCGTCGGAAAATAAAAAAGGCGCCAAACGTTCGCTTTTTACAGTTGAATTTGGAAAGAAAGTGATAAATACAATTTTTTTTAATGTTCGGAATTCTCTTACTTCTCGGGTTGCCAGATAGGCATGTCTATCACGCTTCATAGAACAATTTTGTTTTTCATCACCAAGATGGGGTTAAAATAAAATCCACTTTTTTATATATCTCTTGTTCAGAGTTTGTGAATTAATTCTTTGAATAAAAATACCTATCTACTTTTTAATTAGTCTTGAATGAATATTATGCTTTATTCTATATCTAATAACCATATGCAGCTACAAGGAGTATATCTAATAATCTTCATAGTTTATTAATATTATAATATAAATATTAAGCAGGAAAATGACATCCAATTAGTTGGTTTTTATGAAATTGTAAATCCGTTGCATAACATTACAAATCCTCCAGACTACAACATTTTTCTCTATTTTCATCTATACAACGTTAATTTTCTTAATCAAAAACTAAACTCTGGCTTGGAATATTCATTAAAACACAATTTCTGAATCAATTAATTTTCACAAATTTTAATAAAAGCTTCGTTTCCTCATTTGTTTAAAAGAGATTCCATATTCTTCAATAAAAAATAGCACGAAAATATAAGAAGCCACTTAAAAGACTTTTCTTCTTTATAAGTAATTTTGTCTTGATAACGATTTCAAAGACTTTCCATTTTCTTCGGATACTTAGGAATGACAGTTTGATAGTTAATTACATGCAAAAATAAAAAAAAAACACCTTAACGTCTTGTTTAACAGAATATTTTAGATTTTGACATAACGAAAAGACAAAAATAAAACTACTTTCCTTAAATTATAGCGTATATTAATTTTAATTAAAACTTCAATTTTTTAAAAAAATCTTTTAGAATAATTATTATATTTAATATTTTTCGAGCAATTTCCATCGTGTTAAAATTTTTTTAAAATAGTTTATGAGTGAATAAGTTGCATATTAATTATTTGCTTGTAAATGATTTTAGTGTTAGGAAAAATAAAATATCGCTCAGAAGGAACTTTGCAAAAAATATACTTTGTCCTACAATTATATTTAACATAATTATCAAAACTATTTTTTTAATTTTCATAAATATTTTATTACCATGTATCTCTTAATATTTATGAAGATTTTTTAAATCTTTTTTTATTAGCTTGATTTGTAATACGTGTGTTTTTAACAGTAAATGTTTATAGCGTATGAGAACATAGGTTTCTTGGTTTTCTTATAACTCAAATCGAAACAATATTGGTGTCTCAAACACATCTGTTAGTTTGTCCTTAGTCTCCTTTTTCCTTTTGTTCAATTATTATAACTGAAGTATCTACTTAACACAATCTTAGTTCTCAGCCATGATCATTTGATGAACCTGCGCCTTATTTTTCTAATTTCCTCAAATCAACAAATCAATATGAATTGTTTGGATTAGCCCTTTCTCAGGCCGTGGGAAGTTAACTAATCACCAACTTCAACAAGTTTTAAACAATAAAGGCTATAACATGGAATGAAGAAAATACTATTTTATAAATATATGAAGATACTAGTTTATAAATCATTTTTTTCTGTTATGAGACATAAACAAAAATAAATCTTTTCAGTGAGCTTTTTTGAATTGTACTCAAAGGACGGTAATAAACATATTTCCGTCTAAAAATTATCAAGAAATAAAATTAATTTTATCTAATAAGCCAAAGGAATTTATTTACATAAGGGATTCTCTATCCCAAAATATTTAATATGTCATTACTAAAATATTATCCATGCAAAGAGTTAAAATTACAGAATAATGTAATAAGCTACTGACCATGAATTTCATCACTTTGAAACATTTTCGAATGACAGAAAGGACCTCGAATTAGAACACATAATTTAATTTACAACTTTATGTAAAATCAGTGAGTCAAATTATTTTACTTGACAACCTTTGGATTCCCTAATCTACCATTCGTCATCTCCAGACCCTGAAGTTATCAACATGGCAAAAACAATCATCTAAGACTCGGAAACTGCAACTTACAGCGGTTATGAATTTTATTATCTTAATAGGTAGTCATTGACCAAAATTAGAATACAGAATAATGATATTAACCTCTAATCTTAATATACAGATATAGACTACATTTTTACAAGTTGATTCTTAAGCTTTTCTGTGTGAAAAAAGTTTGCTTAAATAATTTTGTACTCACTAAGTAGTGTATAATACTTATTATGTTGTTGAATATATTTCCATTGCTCTCTCTATATCTCTCTCTTTACTTTTTTGAAAATGTAAATAGATAAGAAAAAAAACTTTCTTGAATTATTTACTATTTGAAATAGAACGGAAATAAAACATTAATAATGTTTTTATTTCGCTTTATACCTGCACAAGCTTCAATATAACACCCGTATTTCAACTAAATGATTTGGTCTTTAAATTGGAATTATTTGGAAATAAATACACTGAGATTTCTTAAATTTTTGCATAAAAGAGTTTTTTCTAAATACTACAGACATTACATATATTTCCAAATATTATTTTGATTATTAAAATACGTTAAACTATAACACTAAATTAAATTAAGTATATTTTAGGATTTATTTAAAAACAATTATCAATTGGTCGTAATAGTTAGTGGATTAGATAAGCAGCATTTGTCTTATACTCTGAAAGGTTAGGTAAGTTATAGAAATAAAAGCTCTTAATTACATTAGACTTCAAGCAATTGCATGTCGTTATGTATATTCTGACTATTGATTTTCCTTGACTTTGATTGCGTATGTGCGTGTAATATGAATTTTCTGAACATTAATTAGTTATATATCCTTAAATTGCTTTTCATAAACTTTATTTTCCATTTTTAAGAAAACTATGTTATCTTATAATAGTATATTAATTTTTTCGGCAATTAAATTTATACCACATTTTTGCTTCCGAACCAAAAAAAAAAAAATGATTTAGATCAGTAACTGTATGAAAATCTAACAATACTTTTACATAAAAGTTTTTAAAGAACTGCTAAGAATATTAATCAATTTATTGTAATATGTGCTAAAAAATAGGTAAATATAAGTAACTGAACATCTGTTACAACTAGAAAAGAGGACTGTTATTAGAAACAGTTTCAATTAATTTTTAGATAGATATAGAGTCGTACTCAGGGAATTGTGTGTTTCTTTATTCTCCGTCCATATAAGAACAATCCATTCAATCACTTGAATTAAGGATGAAGAACTGTTTTCTGGGAAAGGTTTTGTGTCATTATTCTGCAACGACAGTTCCCCAAGTGAGCACTGGAAGCCGTTCTGGTAATGTAAGTGGTAAAGCCTCATTCGATGAAAGAAAGTAATAGCAAATGAGATTGAGAATGCTTTCCCTTCTGTGGCCACATCTGGAAGTAATAGAAGAATCAGAATAGATGGTAACTCTCTTTCTGCTACTGAATCATTCCAAGATACAGAAGCACATTTACTATCGAAATATTCTTTGAATTTGATGGTATATCTATGTGAGAAATGGCGTTGTGTTAATAATATTCTTTCAAAATCCTTCTGCATTCGAATAAATATCAGTATCCGTACAAGTTTTTAAATATATGAATTCAAAAAAATATTACACTTGAATGTACATTGATTTCTATAATTGATTCTTACAAAAAACAAAATGAATTTTTTATACCTTGGAAAACTCGAGCTGACCAATAAGAATGTAGAGCCTCTATAACAGCCCCACGATACAAAAGCTCATTCTCTGGTCAAATATGAACAACCCATTTGTTTTAATATACGAGTACATCGGTAGCGCTTCACGTTTTTTGAAAATTAACTGTATGTGGAATGATATTGTGTTCAGTCTAAATGATGTCACATGCGCTGAAATAAAAAGAGCACTTCTCAGAGTAAGTGAGTAGAGTGGGGATTTCAGTAATCTATTATTTGTCTTTAATCGTCAAAACACAATTGGATACAGAGTAAAGAGAAGCGTTCAGAAAAATGAGATAAATTATATCTCATTGCAACTGGAATCGATTACATGAAAACACGAGTTATTTTGACTTAAACTTATTTTTCATCCCATGAAGAATATTTTATAACTGAGTATGTAATATAACTATCGTAAAGATAAATAAATACAATATGAGGAAATATATATATTTCTAAGCATCACAGATAAGAGAGTTATAATTTCCGTTTTTTTTGAAAAAAATCCTTTAATGTTAACAACTACTGTGCAGAATTAGAACGTACGAGGAGTGTCTAGAAAGTAAGTTTTGAGCCTCTGACACTCGAAAATAATTTTAATTTTCTACAACATTGCTTACACTGCGTTCAAGACCAAACTCTGAGGAGTAGAATGCGTGCTTGTTTATCTCAATCGGTTGAACATATTGTTGCAGTACCATGTTGAAAAGAGTGTCTCTATTCTGCATTCCGTCAGTACTAAGTTGAGCATAATACGGTTTCTTTTATGCTATTACAGAGTTTAAACAAAATAAAATAAATTTCGGCATTGTGTCAGTATAAATATGTTGTCACTGAAAAATCATACTCTCTGGCATTAAGGGCCGTAAAGAGATTCTCATCATTGTATTTCTCCCCGAGAAGCTATTAAAGCTTAGCGGTACTGAGAAACATTAAAAAAGTCATGGAACGTGTACTCGTACAGTACAAAAGAATTGGAATATGATTAAAGTGTTTTCGTTGCATGATGAATCATTCTTCACACAGTCAACACCAGAAAGCAGCTCTTGAAGTCATCCGATTTCAGACATCATCAACCACTCATTTCACAACCCTTATCTAGCACCTACAAATTCTAATGTTTTTCTTTCTTTGAAGTCATTTAAATGTGAAGAAAGGTTTCGACCGACGCTCAGTTCCAGAATGCCATTAAACAATAGGCAAACAAGCAGCAGAAGAGTTTTTAATAATTATACTAGAAAGATCATTCCTTGGCTCACTTAGCACATTTTGAAGGAAGAAGATTACGCCGAAAAAATGGAGTTTGGTGTACGCATATGAATTTCTAAATTTTTTAAACAATTATTACCTTCTCAATTTTTAAAGCATTGAGTACTCCTACTCTTTCTGGAAAACCTTATATATTAAAAGGAGAGATATTTATTCGGAAAATAAAACTGCTGTAAATATCTCAGTTTGAGCTTGATTTGGATTCATCAAGCTTTGAAACTCTTACGGACGCGATACATAAGAGATTACTGGTCATATGTTCGTGACCGGTGACGCTCAAGTCGAGAATTGGGTGTTCCTTCGTTCTACCAACAAGCGAGATATGAAATAATGAGAATACCCAATTCTTAAGTGGAGAATGGTATCAAAGTCTTTTCTTGGAGTGATATGGTGTGCTATATAGAAGATTGTGCTACCGTTCGTCATTAAATTGTGAGGTCGATAATAAATAGTCTTCGAGGCGTTATTGGGTGATGTAAAGAAATATTTAAGAAATATTAATAGTTTCTCCTGCTAATCAAGTTCCTGCTTTTACAAGATAAATAATAATCTTCCAATATAATTTAACGTCTTTTAATGTTAAAATGTAGTTGCGGGAGCTGAGTGGTCATGGTCGCGAACTTGAAAGCCTAATGCTACTCAAAACCCGCTGTTTTGGGGGGCAGATTCCGTTAAATCTAGTCAAAATCCCATGTTGTTCCAAAGGCGTGATGTGGAAGGTTTGGGAGGGCAGGGGTCTCAGGTGTCATCTTCGTCACATGACTGACATTGGAAATTATGAAGTCCATCCCCAATAGTTCTCGGGTTGTTTCTCAGTGCAAAGTTAATAAGCAAAACATCACAATCTGATGTTAAAGAAACTTTCCTTAAAAAATCCCCCAAATCGTGATTCTTAAAATGATGATTCGGTTGCTTAATAAATTCATATTTGATTTGAGTAAGCATAAGAACAAACATTTTTTGAACGTAAGAACAATAAATTATTCCATTTTCATATTGTAAATTGCTTTAAGGGAATCCTTTTTTTTTAATATATATATATATATATATATATATAATACATACTAAAGAGTTTCTCTTAAAATATTTCAAGTTTTTTTCTCTAGAATAAACGTTAATTCTAACCATTGGCCTAATTTTAGAATGTTATCGGAAAACGAATTCAATATTTTGAGAATTTAACGTATTTTTCTTAAAAAAGGTTTCAATGCGTTGTAAGACATATTTCAAAAACCGATTTTGCGAATCTATGAAAATAAATTTCAAAGACAACACCTAACAAGAATTATTTTATTAGACGCATCTTATACTTGCACAGAAGTACCAAGAAAAATTTTGACGAAATACTAACTT
>BMAW01034875.1:198030-287051 GCA_019974015.1 Nephila pilipes | reverse complement strand
GTGTGTGTATGTGTGTGTGTGTGTGTACTTTTTAAGGCTGGAAGAAAAATTAAATTGCCATGTAGTTAAAAGTAAACGTGAACTCTGAGGGTGACTCAGGAATACGAATTTCTTTTTTTTAGATTATATATATGGCGTTGATCACCTCTTTATATCCCACACTCTTGAGTAACCAATTTTATAACATTTATTTTACTGCATTCAGGTTGTGCAATTTGAATATTTAAAATATTTTGGATTGTCAGAGTGTCTTTACAAAATTTAAAAGATTAAATTTGTTCACTTACAAACTTTTGATCATAAATTGCATCAAACACAACTCTTAAATTCTTAAAAAAGAGGCCTAGCTTAAAACAAGCTTAAGTACAAATATTGTTACAAAATCGTAAAAAAGAAAAACTAATCACTGTAAGTAAAACTATTGCTACAAAATTCCGTAAGGTGATCATATAATGCTTAGAAGTTGATCGATATCACAATTTCTATCTCCCTCTGATTTTTCGCTTGGTACGATAGACCACACCCATCGGTCTTTCGTCGCATGAAGCGATGCTCATGAAATATTCATATCCCCTGGCCTCTCTGTGTTGGTAACATATCAATTAAGAAAAGTGGTTTTCACACCCATCAAATCACCTATCGTCTCAGTTATTAAAGGTTCTGAAGCATCTTTTGAATAATTTATCCCTCCTCAGACAAATGTTCGTTAATCGTTATCTTGAGAATATTGTCTCGAAGGGGCAAGCGGTCCATCAGGGGGCATGATCAAGTATTAATAGTTCTCCCAATCATGTAAAACTATCAATGTTCTGGAAATGTTACTTTAAGCGAATGGTTTGGGTAACAGTCGTTATTGCGCTCAAGAGAATAAAATGAATTTTGATTAATTGCTAATATGCTTTTGATGTGAGACTTTAGTATTGAAACTGAATTACTATTAAGGATTAAAAAGTCATTAAATCTTAACTTAGTACGTGGATATAATAAATTCTGAATTTGTGAAGGAAGTTAAAAACCTTTATAACCCTTTATTTTACAATTTTTATTATTATTCTACAATCATGCACTGAATTATGCATTCAAAAATCCAATGAAATTTGGCTGAAGATTAAATGTATTTGAAGATTGCATGTAGGAAATAATGTCTTATACATTTACTGTCTTTTTTGTCGTTATTATTAAGTATTGTACCTTTCTTGGTAAAGAGAACCGACGCGTCTTTATTTTATTTAAAAAGGACATTTATGTGATGGTATATCTAAAATAAACGTTCACGTTAAGAATCTTCTGAGAATGTAATGCAAAATTCCAAGGTTTGTATCTAATACATTTCTTCTTCGTTCCAATGAAACATACATGTAAGCAAATTACACCAATTATAAAACTAGTAATAACATCTTTTGTCATCAGGATGTGTGTATTTTAAATACTTTCACAAGGAATAATGGTAGCTACTGCTACACTAAATTAAATTAAACCTTAAAGAAAACAGTATTTAAATTCTCAAAAAAACTATTCTTTAGTAGAATGGCATTGGGTTTTAATTAACTTTTTTTATATCTGTATCAGAGCTTTAGGAGACGAACTTTGAAAATTTGAACCATAGTCAGATAGTGAAGAAAATACTTGAACTGATACCTAATTTTCAAAACTTATGCACTACTCTAGGTGAGGACTATGAGCTTTAAACCTATTTAACACTCAAAAACTATATATATTCACTCAAAGAATTTACTACTTGGCAATGCGTATGAATTGGACGCGGGGGGGGGGGGTGAGATAGAGTTTGAAAATAAACTAACTTTTAATTCACAAGACATTGGACTTTTTTATTCATATATGCCTAACGGCCACTTTCCTTATGCGTAATTCCAGTTGTTTCCTGGGGCCAATCTATCTTTCTAAATTTCCACCGAAATAATTCATGAGAGATATTATATCGTTTAATAATGTGTTTGTGTGTATGATGCAGACGATATGTATTTATTTTAAATCGATTTTCTTTCGATTATACTTAATTACTTCGGTGAGATGCAGACGATATGTGTTGCAAATAAATAATACTACATTATTTTTTCAATTTTGTTTTGTAGAATGGCAACAAAAAGATAGTTTTTCAGGAATTTTATTGTGATTTAAGTTAATTGAGATTAATATTTTTTTCTCTGTGATTTTAGTATCTAGTACCAAAAGAATTTTCTGTTGAACCAGAATACAGACAAATCTATATACCAAAATTTAAAAATACCGACCTTCAAGTATTCGACATTAATCATTTGATTAATGTAGTCTTTCAAAAGATTGTGGAACTAATTCAAGCAATTTACTCTTACGAGAATTTGAATGACGTAATCAGCAATAACAGCCGTATTTTATAGGATGATGTGGTTCGATATACTAAATTATGACTTACAGTAGGTAAGTTCACGCAATAATAATTTCACTAAGCTCAAGGGTTGAAGTTCACAAATCATAATTTGACACTACTAACTTGAATTTTATCTTTTTCGATTTATTGTACATGTTTGATATCAATGGAGTAAAGAATCCTTGTTTTTTTTTCATTTCAACCGGCAATCGTAATTCTTTGAGTAAGATCAATAGTCGTGAATTTTAGAAGGGTTGGGGGGGAGGGCTGAGATAAAGTTTGAAAATAAACTAACTTTTTAACTCACAAGACATTGAACTTTTTTGTTCATGTATGTCTATCGGTCACTTTCCTTATGCGTAATTTCAGTTATGTACTTGTAATTAAGTTTAATCTACAGCTTTTATACATCATTCGTTAAAATTGAATGCTATTGTTAAATTCTAAACGAAACAAGCTTGGTCAATATTGGAATTGATTATTATTCCGACACGCGTCTGTGTTAAATCATTTCTCCAGCTAACTCGCCAAGAGATTTTCCAAACTGTTATACGCTTCAAGCTTCCTTGGGTCTCTCAAAAGTAACATGTTTATGACTTGAAAGGCTTGCTCAGAATCTTTCTCCCTTTCCAAAGCTGTGACAGTCCTCAGAGAAGAGGATTCAACAATAATTGAGTTTCAAATTGATTGCGGCTTCTATGTTCTAACTGCCAAAGGGAATGGAGAGCCGTTGTGAATACATAACAGCATATTTAAAAGACTTCCGAAATGAAAATGAAACAGGAGGAAAGCGAGTCCGAGAGATTCATTTTATCTCTCTGTTTCTCGCCCTGGATACAGATACTTAATAAATGCATGTGACTCTTAATATTTAAAGCATGTGTGTGTAATCTCTTCTTTAAATAAGAGGAAAAACCCTGGCTCAACTGATCAAAATTTCAATACTTGAAAATTTCCTGAAAATGTGTAATAATTATGCTATAGCAAACAAGTTACATTAAAATTACAAAAAGTAATATTTTTATTCTTATTTTACAATTTTTGAATATGCCATTTAAAAAAATTTCAATTATTTCAAAATCAATATTCAAAATTTATCTTTATTTTATAACATTTATCAAGGATAATTACTTAAATAAATTTCATTTAATAAGAGATTTTGAGATAAAATTAGTAATCAAAACTTAATTGTTGCCTCTTTTAATGGCAAGTAAAGTCTGATATTTTGTTTGAATTTTAAAATTTCTATACGTAATTTATTCACTGAAATAGCATATATTCCAGAATGTTTCGCATAAAAGTTCTGTCTAATTTATTTTTATTTAATAAAATCTAAATTGCTTTATTCATGCGCCAATTAAATCTATAATTTAAAATTTTTCAAGTTAAATTAACATTGAAATGATGCAGAAAATCTGAAATGCAGCTGAAATAAATACTGTTTTACATCAATTCAAAAGTTTTGTAATTGATTATTCCTGTTCAAAATGATTTAATTAATCATAAAGATTTACGTAACATGTTATAAAAATATTTTATTATTATTGCAAGAAATGTTCATTAAAATGGTTCCATTTATCATATATTATCATTACTCACTATAATCAAATATTAAAATTATCATTCACTCACATTTTAAAAAAATTGTTTAAATATTTTTAAAACACTATAAATTATTTTTTTTAAAAAATATTCTTTTTAAAATGTTTGTATCTATTTCCTGTTTTATATGAAATATTTAACACTTTTAGCTATTTAATATGTTAAATATATGTATATGTATCAAATACATTTATGTATTTTGAAAAAAAAAATGTTGTGCTAGAGATTAGAGAAAACCATTATGTAAAGAAACGTAAATAAATATAAGCAGTACATTTGTTTATTAGTAAAGAAATAATACTTACATTTCATTGGTATAGTTGTAATGTGATGTCATTTCTTAAAATTAAACATAATCCAAGCAATATAAAGCGAAATGCAACAGTGTGTAATATACTTAGAAAAGCAATAAATATAAGATAATTTTTGAGACCATCAAATATTTTAGTATTGTACTTAATAAATTTCATCTAATGTTTTTATTTATGTGTGTTTATTCAGTCTATATTTAAAAATAATTATACGCAATGCTTGAAATTTTAATTTGCAGATATTTTGTAATAGACGTCGCTACAAATCCAGTGTGTTATCGCAACGTTATGTAGTAACATTGATTTTTTTCTGTTGTTCTTTAAGCAAAATTCATTCTTATGAATGATATTCTTTAAAACTTTAATTAAAGCTTTAAAAACTCTGCTGCTGAAATTTGAATACACAAAAGTACATACATTTTGAAACAAATTTTTAAAAAAAATTGCTCGTAAAATTAAATTAATATCACGGAAGTATTAGGTAACTGAAATGGATGTGCCTTATTATGCATTTAATAACGTCTTATTCCTTTTACATTAAATATTTCTATTTTTATTGGAAATATCGTTATATTTCATTTTGAATCACTCTTCTTGTATTTAGAGCTAGAGATTTTAATTCATTCAATTTTGTGCTTACAAAATGAAAGTTTTCGGTATTTCTAAATTAGCTTAGGATTTTCACTTTCAATTTCTTAAGGCCCTCATTGACACCTAAACATCTTGTCTATATTGATCTGGAGTCATAAAACACAAGCTTTCAATTCGAAATCTCGATGCATAAAAAGGAGCCCTTCCCAGTTCTCTGCAACCTTTTTTAATGATACGCTTTGCTTTCCACCGCAATTGATCGGTTCTAAATGGATACGAAAAGCTCAATTTTGATGGGTATCGGTTAATTCTCTCCTTTCCCCCCTAATTGAAGGGGTTACATTGAGGGAGATATACTTTAAAGTTCCATTTGAATGAAGTGAATATACCATTGATTATAGATTTTCACTTAGTGGATATAAGAACTCCTCCAGGGAAAGATGCACGTTCTTGCATTTGCTGAAGTAATATCGGAAAAGCTTTTACTATGTATATTGAATTATTAATATTTAAAAGCTCGAAGGAACTTTTCTTCAGAGAAGATACTGGATGAAATGTCAAGGGAAGAGAACTTTTGAACCCCCAACTGCTGCCAGCGGGATGATATCTGGAATTTAGCGGTCGGTTGAGTAATTTAAATGGCGAATTTTAAGCTCCGTCGCATCGTTCTAAGACGCTGTTCGATTGGTGCGTGTGAATTTGATCTATAAGCTGAAAAAGGAATCTTTTTATTTTTTTCTTCATGAATAAGAAAAAGCAAGTAAAAATATCTTGTGAAACGTTTCATTATATTTTTATTGAGAAAATATAAAATTGAGTTTTGATGCTGCTTCCATTTATTTATCTTACAAAACTTTGTTGAGTTTCTTGGTATATAAGTGTATTTATGGATAGTCGCTCAAGTGTCTGCTTCGAATTTATGAAATTATGTAAGTTAAGAATAAATTTGAAATATATCTAAAAATTATACAATAAAATAAGGTTCCTTACAATTTCCTTATTTCTAGAATGAATGTTTCCTTAATTTTCTAAATTTGAAAAAGTATTCCTTCTGATGCACTTATTTCTAATAGAGGTATTATACTATACATTATTTAGTAGCGTAAGATATACATGACGCCTTAAGCCTAAGTACCACTGAACACAAGTTAGAGAACTTTCAATTAATTCCTAATTTATCATAAAATAATGTAAATAGTTCTTATTTCAAATTTCTTTAAAAACATTACTATTCTAACAGTTTAATATATGTAAGGATGTGTCCTTGAATACAGTAGTGAGTCCATTTGATTTTGGTGGCGACTTCTGCCATCCAAGCACAAAAGCCTGAGTATTAGATTTTGTTTTCATTTGAGGTAAACCCAGCGCATTTTGACCATTGAATTCCTCTTTCGAAGAAATAATGAATAATAGCTGCAAACATGTCTTTACTAGTATTACAATAAGTGACAAATAAAAAAATCTTTTAAATGCTTAACAGTTACCACGAGTAAATAATATTGCGCAAAATCGATAAATCCTTAGACTTCAATAAAAATAAATTTAGTACCTTTGACGTGACTTATGACAGTGCTCTCAACTTTATCTGACGTGTCCCGAACTTTAAGAGACATCATAGTATTTGGCAGATTAAATTAATTAATTTAAAAATAAATTTGACATTAAATTCCTTTTATGTGCACTTCCTTCTCCAAGTTCGCATCTGACGGAATCATTGTTACATGATGAAATTAAATTCTTACCAATGATGTGGATTTTACCTCGTCTCGCAATACGATAGTTAATGTAGGGGGAGGCCTCGTTAGTCTTGACAGAATCAACTTGGGCAGATTCAAAATATGTTATACTGAACTCTGTAGTTGCAACCATCGAAAAACCATGATAACTTTGTCTTCGTGCTCGAGATGTTTGGTATATAAATGCCACGTGAACAAAGAGGATTCAATGTACTTTTGCTTAATACTTCCTCACATAACTGCACAGAAATTCTTTGAACATACCTCGCGTCCTATACATAAAAATTCTTAATTAATGCAGCTGCTCAAATACACTTTCTTCTTGTTCATTATTCCACCTGAGGAAGAAGAAATTGTAGTTTGTTCTCTCAATTTCCAGATATCCGTTCATGTTTTAATGCCGCACTTTTGATCCACTCAAAGTCAATTATGTGTACGATATTTTAGTATTTCAGTAAACATTCACTTTCTAACAGATTCAGATTTTTGTCACTGATCCATAGCGTAAATCACATGAATAGGAGAAAGTAGATAGAAAAATTGACGTAGGAATAACATTAATACACCTCTTTACAATTACCCACAACAAGAATTAACTCATTCTTTGTTCTTATGCACAGCCTGGCATAAATCAATATTCAAATTTAAAACACCAAAAAAGAGTGAAATATTAGGAAGGAGATCCCCAATCCTGATTGGAGACTTAGCGGGAGAGTGAGGTAGAAAGGTCGATACTTACAGCATACGCAAGTCCTCTAAACGGATGTTTTTTTTTTTAATAGGAAGGCCTTTTTTAGGGAATTTTTTTCAATTGTAGTATTAATTGACAATATTAGTAAAAATATCCTCCTACTCTTAAGATATTTTTTTTAAATTCCTTTGTTTATTTTAGCTGGGGAGCCGCCGCTGCCACTTTATCTTTGCTTTCTCCCTAAACGTCTCTCGACAACTCCCCAGGATACGTGTACCCCCAGTTAGGAACAGACCTAATACATATCGTGTAACTATGTATTTAATCGAGTTTTCTCATATACAACTATTTAACACTTTGCTTCGCCTTATTTCAAAATACATTTTCTTTTTTCTGTACAGAATGCAAAGTTAGTTATGTACATTAGCATATTCAACAGATTATTTTGTTTAATCCAAAATTTCATTAAACTTGAGGATTTAGAGTCCCAACAAGTCAATATTGATGATTCTCTATTGTACTTAAAATAATATGTTTCAATATTTTAAACTAATTATACAAATATTTTAAACAATTTTTCCCACAGGTTCTTAGAAGTATTTCCCATAATTTCGTGCATTGGTTTGTTTGTACTAATGTCACTTACAGTTTTATATTTTTCTTTGTATCACACGCCACTAAAATTGTTACAAACAGCTATATCTAACTTTGTGGAATTTAAAAATTAAAACTGTTTATCTAAATCCCTATTTCATGCGCAGAGAATTATTAGCATTTTAAGTACCTGACTGTTATGAAAAAATATAAAGCTGAGGAAAAACAGCTTACGGTTTTGAAGATAAATTACATAACTTGGCTCACTCCTAAAGAAAATTTAAATATCTCGATTATTAATATAGCTACAACTCTGAAATTTTTGAACAAACGATTAAAATCTTCATACAATTAAAACTGATAAAATATGTTTCAATATTTTGATTAATTTTAGGGTCTCCTAAAATTATGTAACGATTTTATCATCTATCTTGAAAAGTCTTATAAATAAGGAAATTATCTATAAGACTCAAAGGCAATTAAGTTTTCAAACGTATTATCTACAATTAATAGCTTGTTCTGCCATACTTGGAAGCAATGAAACATTTTTATTTAATTCAGCATATTTTTCAAATGTAATTATATTTCAAGCATAGAAATTAAGACAGGCATTCGAGATTATGTTTATTTAAATTAGGTATAAAAAATTATTATAGAAAAAAATTAATATGCAGTGATTTTTTTTCAGATTTCACAATACTCGTATAGTTGTACAAGAAAAATGATTGTTCTCCTATTTATACAAATGAGAATGAAAAAAACATTAAAAATGAAATTAATAATCAAAAGTAGCTGAAGAACAAAAATCAAGTATTTGAGTAAAATTTGTATTAAAATAAATTATTAAATAAAAACAGACGATTCAAACTATTACAAATGTGACACATAGAGAAACAAATGCTTTCTGACTATAAAATTGTCATTATTTAAATGTTTTGTTGTACTTGAATAGGTAACGTAAAGTCTTTTCTAGTGTACAAGGGAGTATCGTAAAGTTTTTCATTATCACTAAGATGTAAACTAAATATCTAGATAATATTAATTGATCATTTATAAAGATTATATTAATTGATCGCTTATAAAGATTATATTAATTGATCGTTATCCATAAAATTCAAAATTACTGCTATTCAGGTTGATTTTTCAGGAGCTATGGTTGATTGGTTGGTTTTATTTAAGTCGCACTAGAAGTAACACGAGCGCAATTGGTGACGGACCACGTAATTTTGAACCTCGGTCATGTGAAGAAGAATGACCTTTGAGCCGGTACCCCTCTCTTAACTTTCACAACACACCAACTGATGGAATATGATTCTCGACAGATTTAACGTTCATCAGCCCCGGTTACATGGTTAATCTTTTGTGGCATCAAGGCTCGAACCCACGAGTCGACGGAAACTGCCGGCCGCTACAATGACCCCTAGACAATTGCGGCCACCTGGAGCCAAGGAGTGAAATAACTCGCAGCATCGTGATTATTTCCCAGGGGTATAGAAAAGTTTTAAATGTTACGAAAAATAATTGAGGTAGAAACTTAATTTTTATTTGTTGTTCTTATACGATTCCTTGATACAAATTCACCTACCAGAATTATACATTTCTCCCACTGCTTGTTTAACTTATTATGGCCGTAATAGTAGAACTCTATCTTTTCCGTACGCCCTATTGCGGATTACTTCAATCTACGTTTTTCTGATTTGATTGTTTGTCAACGTTGCGTTGAGAAGCAACATGAGAACTATTAGCTACGGACCTCGTAATTTTGAAACTTTGTCACGTGAGAAGGAAGTTAACTTTAGTTGTAACTTCCAGACAATAGCAGCGGGAAATTTAAGGCCTTCGACCACATTTAACCTGAATCAGCTTATCACGATAGTGAATCTTTAATTGCATCGGGGGTTGATCTCACTACTCATTGAAAATAACGCTGGTTGTGACTCTGCGACTGTGACCACTAATCTACCGCAGCCATTACGGTTTCTTGTAATAAAATAGATCAACACTATTTACTGTAATGTATAATATTATAAGTGTAAAGATTTGTTAATGTATAAAATAAATTTTGTCCGGTTATCTCGGTCATTTCTTAATAATAATTAAAACTTTACTATAAACCTGTGAATATGTTGCGACTTAATCAATATCAACAATTGAATTTTCTTTTCGGTTTGTCTTTCCCTGAATTTAATATGGAAAATACTAAAAATAAAATATTATTTTCAATCCTACCACGAATAAGTTTGATATATTGGTTCAGAAATCGTGTATTTCCTAAGTATTTTCGATTCAAAACTTCTTAGAAGAGTAACATAAAAAAGAAAAAAAGTCAACTTACACCCTGATATACATTTTTACCTTGTAAGTAATACAGGATTTTGAATTCTGTATCAGGAAATATATTTTTTTACATTGATCTGCCGTAGGATTTATCATGCACTGCCTTCGATACATCTTTTCTCCGTGTGAAAACTTTTGATATTTTGTGTCTCACCGAGATCAAAGGTATTGATTTTCTTCTCTCCTCACAGAAACTCATTTTTCTTCTTCGTAAAAACAGATATTCGTGAAATACCTTCCATTTCAAGCATCACCGATGTGTGCATTTTTGTTAAAAATATTTGAATATGTATATATATATATATATATATATATATATATATATATATATGCTTATAATAGAGAAACAAAAATTTCATAAAAATGGTATTTAACAGTTGTCTTTACAAAATTTAATTTA
The DNA here is from genome assembly GCA_019974015.1 of Nephila pilipes. NCBI lineage: Eukaryota > Metazoa > Arthropoda > Arachnida > Araneae > Nephilidae > Nephila > Nephila pilipes. Next base: position 276,421 of record BMAW01034875.1, on the reverse strand, counting down.
TAACTATATCGAATTTCACGTTAAAAGTACATACACATTTTTATGTGTACATACACATGAAAAAATCAAAATCTGTTCAATATTACAGTACAGTAAGAACTCGTTCAGCGCAATTAAAGTGCTCCAGACCACAAAAGCTGAATGAAACAACGTTGAACAAAATAAGTGTAACGTGTAGTAAATATTTAAAAGCGAATGCGATCAAAGGAAGACTAAATATGGGAAAATTTTATTATATTTTTTTATTCATTTGCATCATATGTGTTACGTAACGTTTAAACATACATAAATATAACGCCCCCTTCTATGCTGAAGGACTTGCCTTCTCTGGCTCCTACTTACTAAGTTTAATAAAAAAAAGAGAGTTAGTATAAGAATATGAAGAATTTTTTGATAAGCAAAAAATTTTTGCATAGTTATTTTTTTTTTTGTTATGCGTTTGTTTTTTGCGAAATGTTTCGCATATTATGCATGCACATTCCCCCTCATGAGTAATGTATTATACATAATAATATTACCCCTGGTGTTCTTTTCGTATGTACTACTCGTATGTAGAATTCGGGTCAATATGACCCGATTCAGAATATTTTCATTTCTAGTAGTAAATGAAAGATATCATTTAAAAAATATTTTAAGGAATAGTAAAGTAAGTGTAAATATAGATCAAATAATATAAAGTATCTATAAAAACAACATAATACATTTGAAATTGAAGCTTATCTTTATTTGTAATTCGGGCAGTTTTGTTGTCATTGTTGGATGGGCAGAACTTGCACCTTCCACGTTTTTAAAACAATGAAGTATTCTCAGCAGATCACGAGTGGGCAGATCACGAGCGGCAGGTGTTGTCTTCCTTCAATGTATGGGAAAATGAGTGATATTTCTATGTCTCCCAAAGCTCTTAGTACAAATGCATTATAAGCAGAAGTATCAAGCCTGTTATAGAATACTGCCATGGCCCATTGGTTTGCCTTTATCTTATAAAATATCAAAGTTTCTCTTGTATCAAAAGTTGATCAATAGCCTCTTTAGTTGCATTATAATGTAATATCATTTGTGGTTGTTTTTTTGTCAAGTCTGCTTCGAACTTCTTTATCATGATGTAAAGTGCTCACAAGAATAACATTCTTATTATTTTTGGGATGTAGTTTACAACTGTTGTGTCATCTATAAAATAAAAGATTGAGATATGCCCTTCTTTATTCGACATTTATTCAGGAAGTTCTAGTTTATTTTTTCTAACGGTGCCCAGCGTAGTCAATTTCTGTTTTAGATGTTGGGTCAAGTTGTAGGTAGCGAAAAAATTATCATTTGTAACATTGTACCTCTAAAACTAATAAACATTATCGAGTAGTGAACTCGCATACCCTGGTTTTTCTCTGGCATTGATCATCGTTCATTTCCAGTATAGATTTATGTTTTTAGTACATAAGAAGTTTTACAGTCACGTAAAGTCTATATTTTTATACCATACATAAATGGTTTACTTAGCATATACAGTTTGAAAGGGCATCGGCCTCGAAATCCTACTAATTATTCATCCATAGTAACATCTTCATTCGGATAATACAATTTTAGAAGAATTTCTACTCACTTCTCCCAAATATTTTATACAGCAGCTAATTTATTCACAGACCTTTCTTGAGGAGTGGATTTATTATCTAAACGAATAGATCTCCATATGGTGCAAAAGGTTTAGAACGACATTGTAGCATGAAATACGTTTCTTCCTGTATCTTTATCCCACAAGCCTTTCGTTGATTCTTCGTATCAATCTTAAGTTAATAATATTCCATTATATATTTGAAAATTTCACTCTCAATATTTCTCCATATACTTTTTCCTCCTTCAATTTTAGTCATATTTATGATTTCGTTTTCAATTGTGGAATTGAATACTGTCTCAAATGCACTTTAGCATTGTTGCATATCTTGTGACAATTGGAGTAGTTAATATAATATTATCAGATATTAATCAACCAGAATGTGGAATCATATCCAATATCCTCTGTATTTCATGATTCTTTGACTGAATATTCTGTCAAGGAATCATGAAATACAGAAGAGGTGCATTTGTTGAATATCATTATCAGAATTATTCTCAGAACTGTCACTTTCAATTTCATAGCTTGTATGATTTTAATACTTAGGATACATTTACCTCTTCAAATTTTCTAGAATTCGCCATTTCTGCACTGACTTTCAAAGTATAACTGCTTTGCAGATTGTTAGAAACAGAAATAGAGCAAGAACAAGAAACGTTGCGTTTTCTTTACTGATTTAAATTGAGAACGTCCTCTTTTAATTATATCATCTGTTCCAAGAGATGGAAAAGATAGTTATTTGTTTCATCAGAAACTTTGTGAAATATTAAAATACTTTGATCAAGTGAACATCAGTTCAGATATTTTTATTTGTGCTTCATTAGAAATTTTGTGAAATATTAAAATACTTTCATGAAAATGAACATCAGCTCAGATATTTTTTTTGTTTTGGTTTCATCAGAAACGTTATGAAATATTGGTACATATTATTTCTATTTTTTTTTTATGAACATCAGTTCAGGTATTATTTGTGTTTAATCTGAAACCTTATGAAATGTTAGAATATAACAATATTTTTAATTGAAAATCAGTTCATATAATTGTTGTGAAAGTATAAATTTTGTTGAGGTTAGGTATCCATAACTAGAAAAGAAAGCTAGAGTGTTTATGATTCATACATCGAATTGATGGATGATTTATGATATTAAAATATTTTACTGAATTAAATTAAATATCATTATCTATTTTCCGAATTGATCAGAATATTTAATTAAAGTGTATAAATTTTTTGGTGTGAAATGTACATAATATGTTGAAAAAGATTTGTCATTTCCTCCTCAGTTACATAAAACTTAGTGGTTTGAAAGGAAAAAACGATATACCCATTTCTTTGCTATGCTTGTATATTACATTTAACTATGACTCATCATTTTAACCAATGCTGAGTATGCAAAGGTAAATAAAATAGGAGAAGAGAGACAGAGTTCAAGGTTGTGTGCTGACTGTTCGATTTTATGCTTTTTTTTATGGAATAATGTGTAATAACTGTTTTTTTTCTTCTTTTTACTGTTAAGGGATACTGTGTCTGCTAAGTAGAACTTTTATTTTGAGCATATGATTTTTTTTATTTACTTGAAGAGTCAGATATTCAAATGTGTTTTAAATCATAGTGATGATTTTTTTATTATTAAATCTGCCAAAAGGTTGATGGTTTTTTTTATTTTGATTTATATTGTGAAAGTGATATGAACGAAGATATTTTTTTTTATTGTTGTGATTTATAAGAATCTTTAGGAGAATAAATTCTAAGAAATTAAGATATTATTTTATGTGGCACAATACTTTTTTTATTATTGTAGTAATAATATATTTGGTTGAATTTTTCATTTCGTTCTATGTCATATGCAAAGTTAGCATCCAAGGTATAAATTTGTAAATTTTATGTTAAAGAAGTACGAAGCACTTTACTTTTTAGATGTAAAACCAACCTTGATTAAGTATATTTTTACTTTTTGAATTAGAGTGTTTTTAGATTGATTTAGGATAATTATAATAAGGTGCGAGATGGCATTTTTAGGAAAGAGATTAAAAGCAGACTTGCAGATTATGGCTATGGAAATGGGTGTTGAAGATGTCCTTAGTTTAAAAGTGTTTGAGTTAAGAGAGGCTATCTTGAATAATAAAAACTTCGACGAGGAGTTTTGTAGAGAACAATTAAACACTATTATCGAGGAATGCAAGAGAATGGAAGAGATAGAATTGGTTGAGAGAAAAAGAAAAGATGGAAATGGAGGAAAGGAAGAGGTAGGACGAAATGGATTTCGAACTCCAGAAGAAACGAATCGAGTTGAAAGGAGGAGGAAATGAAAATTAAGTGAAAAAACCAGGACAATTCAGATTGATTTACAAAAACTGATCCCGAAGTTTGACTCGAAATCTGACGATATTAGTTTATTCCTGGTATCATTTGAACGTCAAGCAAAAATTCTGAATTTGCCAAAAGTGTGTTGGATGACACATCTGATCAGTATTCTGCCTTCGGATATTGTAGGTCTTATTGCTCGTGAACCAGAAAAGGATGTCGCTGATTACGAATTTGTATAAGGGCTATTACTTCAACAATTCAAGTTGAGTCCCGAGAAATTCCGCCAGCTGTTCGTGAAACACCAAAAGAATCCCGATGGTACGTGGAGAGATTATTATTTTGAGATAAGAAATTTTTGTGAAGAATGGCTTAAGAGCTTAGATATTCAAATCTTCGACGACCTTAAAGATCTCCTTATAGCAGACCAAATGAAGAAGAAGGTGCCAACCGTGATTCGCGAACATTTTATTGATAAATAGGCAAAAATAAAAACTCCAAAGGTGCTGGTTGAAACACTTGATGAATATGAGGATGTCCGTGGGAAAACCAAACGGCCATCAGTGCCATTTATCAATAAAGAGAAATCTTATCGTAAGACAATTCCTTTGAATACCCGGAGCTCTCTACATCAGTTGGAAAAGAGAGACGTAAGAAATAAAAATGGGATGGCCAATTGCAAATACAATAATCATTTCAAGGACAACAGTCATCAAGCGCATTATAATCAAACCCGGATTACACCTACATGTTACACTTGAGGCAAAGAAGGTCATTTCTCAAGAGCATGCCGAGAAAAACACTTAAATAAACAAAACTCGCAAAATAACAAGTTTTCCTCACTAGTCAAAGCCCAAAGTAATGCAGTGCAAGCTGAAGATACCACTAAGAATATCGTAACAGCAAAAATAGATGCTCCTGAATCAACGTGTAAATTTCTGGTAGAGATTATTGATAAATTGAAGGTTATAAAAGTGAAGTGTTTAGATGTCGTCTTGGATGGAATGGTAGACTCCGGAGCCCAAATCTCTGTGGTGCGAGCTGGTTTAGTTAAAGACATTGAGAGCACTGGAGAAGGGAAGATCAAGTTGATATCAGTTTTTGGGGATAGTGAAGTCACTTCCCTAAGAACATTTAATATAAAGATCAATTTTTCATGGCATGTTGCTATACCAATTATATGTGCCGTTTCGAAGAAACTAGTCAACGACATGTTAGTTTGTTAAACTGCGTATGAAGCCCTTTTGCAAAACATACAGTTATGCAGTGCGAATGCAAGGCAAGTCATTGATGATGAAGTCCAACTGGATGAGGTTAAGAATTCAACCGTCTGTGAAGTCCAAACATTTGAAGAGGGTTCATGCTCTGACATAGGAGTATCGACAGACGCAGTCAACACTGAAAACGAAGTGAGATCCAATCTTTGCAATAGACCAGAAGGACATTTATAAAATTTCAGATAGAAGATGAAACATTAATAAGCGTCTGGGAACAAGCAAATAAAAAAGAAAAGGCATATGAAATACAAGATGATCTGCTGGTGCATGATAACGTTGTTTGTAGGGAGCCAATCAAGCAAATTGTCCTACTTGCGTGTAAAAGAAAGGAAATTCTACAAATGGCTCATGAAATTCCGTTAGCTGGACATTTAGGAGAACAAAAAACAAAGCAACGCATTAAATATTCCTTTTTCTGGCTTTCGTTAAAGAGGGATGTGGAGACATATTGTGAAGCGTGCAAACCTTGTCAGTTACGAAGAACTGTGCCATACAGACATATAATTCCGATTCAGCCCATTGTAAGACCTAACAATCCATTCGAAGTGTGGAGCATGGATTGCATCGGACCGTTAGAACCTCGATCAAGAAGAGGGCACTTATATATTGTATGTGCCATTGATCTGTGTTCAAGATGGGCAGTATCCTTAACGACAAAGAACATTACTGCAAAAACTACCTGAGAAGTGCTGATGAAAATTTTCTGTCAAACTGGGTTCCCAAAGACAATATGCACAGACCAGGGTACCAATCTTACAGCACAATTGACTCAAGCCTTTCAAGACGTGCTGGGAATATCTCCTAAGTTTTTTACTCCAGGTCACCCTGAGAGTAAGGGAGCAGTTGAACGTTGGTACAGAACTTTAAAAGACATGCTAAACAAAAGTATTCAAGAGCATGGAAATGAGTGGGATATACATCTCCCATATTTGCTTTTTGCTTATAGAGAAATATTTGATTGACAGCACTAGTAGGGTTTTCTCTTTCTCATGCACTTGCTGGTGTATCACCAAACCAATTAGTTTATCGAAGACTACCATCTGGACCGATGACCATTTTAAAAGAATTTTGGACTGGAGAAAGAGAAATCCCTACTAGTGCTGCTCATTCTGTTGAAGAATACTTGAAACAACTGCAAAAGAAGTTGCGAGATGCACACGAAATCGCATCGGAAAACAGTGCTAAAAATCAGGAACGTATGATTTCACACTATAATTTGCGATCACAAGAAAAACGCTTTTCTGTTGAATATGAAGTACTAATCCTTACGCCTTCATCTACGCATAAATTGCTTAACACTTGGATAGAACCAGCCAAGATAGTAAAACTCACTAGATCCCACTCTTGTTTAGTTCAAATGGAAGACGGTAGTACTAGAGAATTACATGTAAATAAGCTAAGATCTTATATCTCAAGAGTTGATCATGTTGGAATAATATTTGATCAAGATACCGATTTTAGTGAATTGCATTATGTTCCCACATATAAGGAAACTCAACCTAATATTGATATCGAGTTGAATCAAATGTCTGATGTTTTAAATGCTTATCAGAAATACCAGTTAAGAAATTTGTTACAACGATATGAAGACATATTTCGGAATCGTCCTGGAAATGTCAAAGTGAAAGGTGATTCTGTTAAAGTTACGGCAGATAGTTTACCTAAAACATTACAATCATATAGAGTTCCTATTGCTCTTCAAAAAGAAGTTGAACGTCAAATCAATAAGCTGCTGGATATAGACTTCATTGAACATGGGATAGTGATTGGGCGCACCCGGTGGTGTGTGTGGAGAAAAAAGATGGAAGTATTAGATTATGCATTGACTTTTGAATAGTTTTACTATTCCTGATACATATCCAATGGAACATGCAACAGATTTAATATACGAGGTAGGCAAAACTCATTTTATATCAGTTTTAGACCTCATGAAGGGATACTTGCAAATCCTTATAGAAGAAAACTTAAAACATTTTACTGCATTTGTTACTTATTCCGGACATTATCAATGAAAAGTCCTACCTTTTGGAATGAAAAATGCTGGAAGTACATTTCGAAAATCTATGGATAAAGTGTTGAGTCCTCATCAAAAGTACTATAGATCTTACATAGATGATGTGGCAGTATTTTCAGAAACATGGTCAGATCACATGCAACATTTAGAAAATATTTTTAAGACTTTGAGAGAAGTTGGACTAACTGCCAATTTAGAAAAGTGTGATTTCGAAAAGAGCCAAGTTAAATTTCTAGGTCATGTGGTGGGTTCTGGAAAACATGCTCCGGATCCTCAAGAAATGGAAACTATGTTAAAGTTATTGAAACCAACGACCAAAAACAGTTACGAGGACTGCTTGGCTTATCAAGCTATTATCGTGATTATATTAAGAACTTTTCTTCTGTTGTTTTGCCCTTGAAAAATTTAACTAAGAAGAATATTCCAAATAAAATTTCTTGGGACGACACAGCTGAAGAATTTTCCCAATGTGTGAAGAAAAGCTTAATCGAAATGCCTACTCTTTATACCCCTGTGTTGAACCGCCCATTTCAGCTGTACACAGATGCTTCTGCTACTATAGTCGGAGCATGCCTTGCACCGAACGATGAAAAATGAATAGAACACCCAATTTCATTCTACAGAAAGAAATTAACCAAATGCCAAATGAACTGGTCCACGATACAGCGAGAGGCCTATGCTGTGCTAAGTGCATTGAAACAGTTTGACTGTTGGATCTTTGGATCTCAAATAACACATGGATCAATAAGTCCCGAGACTAAGTGGTCGTTTTTTTGCGATTTCCTCCTTCAAACGCACCAGCAAGTCAATATAATAATCACTGTTGATCGATTTACCTTTTTCGAGGTAGTCAATGAAAATCACGCCATGCGTATCCCAAAAAACTGACGCCATGACTTTGCCAGCTGACTGCTGCGTTTTCGGACGGCTTTCGCCAGCTGTGCGCCACTCAGATGACTGCCGCTTCGACTCTGGAGTATAGTGATGTATCCATGTTTCGTCCATGGTCACGTAACGACGCAAGAAATCTTTTTTGTTGCGAGTAAATAGCGATAAACAGCTTTCTGAATCATCGACTCGTTGCTGTTTTTGTTCCATCGAAAGCAATCGCGGCACCCACTTGGAAAAAACCTTTTTCATGCTCAATTTTTCATGAAGGATAGTAAATACACTTCCATATGATATCTGTGTCATCTCAGCAATCTCACGGAGCTTCACTTTACGATCTTTAATTATAATTTTTGTCACTTCACTCACATTTTCCGGTGTAACGGCTTCCACAGGTCTACCCGAGCGTTCCGCGTCATTTGTGTCGGTACGACCACGTTTAAACTCGGCAAACCACCGACAAATCGTTGCTTTTGATGGACAAGAGTCCGGGTAACATTTTTCAATCCATTGTTTTGCTTTCACGGTGTTTTTACCCATTAAAAAACAATGTTTTATCAGAACACGAAACTCGGTTTTTTCCATTTTTTAAACAAACTACAAAACGACTTTACTCCAACCTCGATAACTCAGCTGTTTCTGGTCCTATCGACTTAAAATTTTGACACGTTTCAAGCAAAGGTTAGTACTCTAGAAAGACCTGGTTACTGGTTTACTACGAGCGCCATCTCTGGGTTAGTCTCGGAACGTATTGATCCATGTGTTACAGGTTGTCTCTGATCACAACCCATTTACATTTTTGACCAAAGGACTACCACATGGTACAAAATTAGCTCGTTGGGCCCTAGCCTTACAACGTTATGATTTAAGGATTCTACACCGTAAGGCGAAAAACCATGGCAATGCTGACGCCCTCTTTTGCTTGCCTTTTGATGATTAACCTGAGTTCTTTGTAGTACTTATTTCAGTGTTAAAGCATATTCCTATGTATGTATATATTTAGTAAATTAGTGTGAAAAAAATAGTCTTATTATATTTTCATGATTATGTAACCTTATTTTATTGCCTTATTTTCAATATATGCATGCATTAATGATTATATTTAAGTCATGCCTCAAATGTTTATAAATTAGATTGTGCCCTCTCCTCAACTAAGGTTTAGGTATTTTGTTTCAGAATTAGGACTCTTTCGTGAGTGTGTGACTGACCTCTTTCTTTTAGCACTTGGTCACTAACCCTTTCGCTAACGGAGGGAGAAAAAAGAAGTGCTGCTCTGGGCACGCGGCTTCTTACCGCGGAGTGTCAGTCTGTGCCCAGACGATTTTAGATACTAAGCCTAATTCGTGAAAAAAATTCCTCTAAAATCATCTATTCATTTAATTATTTTGAAATTTATATATCTTATTTAAAATGCATTAAACTTAATATATACAAAAGAAAAAAGGATTTAATCGAAAATTGTATGTTTTATGTATAAAATTACAAAAAAAAATCATACTTTTTAGGGAATACAAAATATATTTACATATGTTACATAAATTTCATGGTGTATTAATGTACCATTACATGGAATATATAGATATAAAAGATAAAACTTATTTTGCTGTATGGTATATTTATAAAAAAAAAATCAGTGCATAGTCCAAAGTCACATGTCTTACACACATATTCTGACGCTTCACGCAAGATTTTGAGCAAAGAGCACATCTTAGTAATTTTTTTTTTACTTTAATGTCTATGTACAGATTTTGATTATTTTCGCTAACATTACTGTCAGATTCATTCATTATTTAGCAAATATCCGTATCAGATAAATATTTTCTTTCCGTCATGACTATCGCTACAAATAAAAACCAACTGAATGAAATGAACAGCGAAGAGCATCTGCAACGTAAAGCCCTAACCCCCTTAAATGACCATAAGTTATCCTTCGAACTTCTAAGAAGCAAGAAGAAAGAAAAAAGTAAACTGAAAGCAAGTGCACGCTTTAAATCATGTTATTATATTTAAAGAACCGCGCCGCAATATGTGCTTTTAACAATAACCCCCTCCCCCCTTCTACTGATACCCAGAAGTGAAATCCAAGCCCATATAACCATGGTCAACATTTCAAATAACCTATCTATATAGATTTCGTGGTAATGTAATACCATCTAGTAATATTAAGAAAATAAAATAAAATAAACGTTCTCTTTAAGCGTAGTTATCACTATTGACACGCTGCTCTGCAGAAGGCATTCCGCAGCGTATCTAATGTGATATTCTGGGCACAGGAGAGCCACCGCGAGCGTATCAAATGTGATACGCTTGTAGTGAACGGGCTAAATATGACGCATGTTCTTCCGTTAGTGGGGCGTGTAAGATTCACCTGACTAAAAAAAAAAACTATATAGGTGGTGCCGCCATCGATATAAGGAGAGAGAGAACTGAACAACAATGGAGGGAGGATAATGGCGGCTACGACCTGTAGCATGACGAACAAAAATGGTATGAAACAATGGTTAAATGTTTAGTGTTAGTGAGTTTTAAATATTGTATTAATTGTGTGTGTTGTGTGGCTGTTAAAAATAAATAAAATATTTAGTCACTAAATATTGATTGATTGATTGATTGTGTATCTGGTAGTGAATGAAATCTTCAGAGATGAAACTAAGAACCTACAGCGGACACAAAAATTATTACTATCAGCACCATGTAACGTATATTAGCTGTGGATTCCTTGGAAACTAACACCATTTCTTTTGAAACATAACTGATGCCGTTATTTGGCGGTCATATTATTACGGCAGAAAAAAACCACACCAGAGGTTTACATAGACCATATTTTGGTGACGTTATCCCCAATAATATTATGACCACTAGATAACGGCAACATATTATTATTAATGTATATTTCTTTCATGTATGGCATATAGTTGTAACCTATAACACATTCTCTTTCCAATATGGCGTAAAATACCAGAAACCTACTTCAGTATTTCCCTTTAACTCCAAAGTCAGCGTAGATTGCAAGTTGGAAAGGAAAAGTTCAATTACATTTGATTTTTTTCGCCCCTTCGTGATGCTTCAAAACGCTAAGCTCCGTGGTTAGGAAGCTTTATAAAGCAAAAATATAATTCTGTTAGCTTGCAATTAATATTTTTCCAAGAAATGCGCATTGTTTTGCTTAAGTATACAGCTATTACACACAAATATAAAAATAAACTCTACGAACCAAATGCAATAATAACTCCAGACTATAATCTTAAGAGAAATTATAATAGGCCGGAGAATAAAGAATTAATTAAGCAAGCAATGAATCATCAAAGAATAACAAAAGCACGAAAAATACAAGTGTTCAAATATTCTTAATAAATCTAATTATGTAGATTATCAAGTCAAAGTATTTAGCATGATTTCAGTACATTTTCCTCTATATTACTTAAAATGAATTCATTTAAGAATTTATATAAAAGTAATGTAAAATACAGAAAGTTAAGATGACTTAGATGAAATTCGAATACATTCATAGGATAGTTTATAAGGGCGTAAGATATATGTCGTTACAGACCATTAAAAATTATATAAAAGAAAATTAAGAAGCTTTTTAAAATATTTTAATTTAAAACTATTAATTAGGCTAAATAAATATATTCCTAACCTAATCACAAAAATACCTCATTCACTCTCTTATGATTGTGTGACAAGAACGCCAGGCAATAATTTTCTGTGAGCAGGAAAAGTTGACACTAGAATTCCATTTGCGAGTGTGGAGTCAACTGCTGATCCCGGAGATCACTTGGAGTTAACTAATGAGTCTGTCGACGCCAGCATCCGGGAGCTCTAACCGAATTATTTTCCCTCAGCCGAGCTCCGAGAAAGTGGTTGACAGGACCAAACAATGGCAGCTGCGTGAAGACCACTTTGTGCGGTGACGGCCCTGATTTGGGTGAAATTAAGCCTTCGCAAAGCCTATTCAGGTTCTCGACTCGTCTCTCTCTGTTCTATGTCAATCGTGAGGCGAATTAGTTCACTTTTAATTGAATATTACTGCTGTAAAGGTAATTTCTTGCTATTTTTACAATTGTGGCAGTTTATACAAATGTTTTCACTATATTTGGTTTTATAATTAGACTCATCTTAGGAATGATATAGAGGAAAATATTTTTTTTTTACTTATCATCATTTCAACTTACGTCATAGAAATAATTTATATTTCTTGTGGAAAAATGATAATTTCAAAAGGATTCATAAATTCAAAATAAACTAACCTGTATAATAACATCATAAATGGAAATATGCATGTGGAGTAAACATTTTTCTCTATCTTTTTTGTATTAGTCAGGTTTGCGAAGAAATTTCTTATATTTAGAATATTCCGACACATCAAGAAATAGAAATAGAAGAAAAAAAAATAAGGTAAGCAACTGAGTGAAAATGAATAAGAAAAGAGTATTTTTACCGAAATAAGATTTCAGACTGCATTAAATTTGTTTAAAGACGAAAAATATTTCGTAGAATGATAAGAGAAAAATCTTATTTTTCACTTTATTCCTCTTATTTTCCTCGTACAAATCTATCAGCTTTATTTTTCTTTTGGATTTCCATACAATGTTTTCGTTTTAAAATCTTTTTGATTTTATTTATTATAAATGAGTTACAGAAAATGGTGCTTTTCATTATTTACAGGGGATATACAAAAAATAAAATTTATGTTGTGTAAGGAACAATATTTAAATAACTTTTGAAGGCAATTCTTAAGCGTAAAATACCTTCGAAAACGAATTAAAATATCAAAGGTAACCTGTAAACACACAGAAAAATAATAAGCAGATGTGTTAAATAAGTATCCAAACGGTTAAAAACTTTAGTTGCTTGAAAAATCTGCACCACTAAAAAAATTTCAAAAATTGCAAATATATATATATATATATATATATATATATAATTTACTCAATAAGTACTTTCGAATCTTGATTAACTTTCCTAAACTGATTAGTCTTAAAATTGAATTTTTAACATTTTTTTTTCATTTAGTAATGAAATTAAATTAAAATTTATTTTTATTAAAAAAAAACAACACACCCCAATTTTTTAAAGATTCAATTTTGTTTCTCTTTATAAAATCAATTTTACATCTAGAAACCCTGCTACTTATACGAAGGGTATGTCAAAAAGTTAAGTAAGCATTTCTTGATATCTAAAATTATACATTTAAGAAAAAAGCAATTTTCCTCTACATTGCTTAATCAGATACTGTATTTTGAATTATTCCAAAATTTATAAATAAATATATTTATCATTAATTTTATACTCTTCTCAGAATCTTTACTTTGTTATATTTGCATTATTTTATCGCCTGCTTTCAAAAGATAGAATCTTCGAACAAGGGAAATTCGTTCAAAATGCAAATGTGAGCGTTCAGCTGCATTCGAGTGTAAAATCAGATTTGACAAACAATACAAATCTCGCGTCACAAGCACAGGCTACTCAATAATGAGATGATCCAATAGAAAACAGGCAAAAATCGAATTTGAATTACTTGTCTTTAATTAATGAATAAATTAAATATTTCAGTTCATGGTATTTTCTTTTTCCCCTATCAGAAAATATATTTTCCACTTTATCAATTGCCTCATTGATTGTGAAATTAAATAAGTAATTAAAAGACACGAAAGATATATCTTTTTTATATTATTGAGAAGACTAGGAGTATGTTTAATATGTATAAAGATTATGTAAACTACACAGATGGAATGAACATTTGATAGTCATCCAATTCTTTTATTAAGTGTAAATGATGCATTTTGAAAGTAATTTAATGCATTTGATTAAACTGATTAGATTCTGCTTATCAGTGAGCAATTTAAATAGCAGATGAGTTTTGTATTTTAGTAAAGTATATGATTAATGATAGGGGAAAAAATGATATATTTATGTTTTAAGAAATATTCATGTAATGCCCAACAGAAATTCCTTATTCGATTTCAGTTTATTGAAAATCATGTGCAGAAAGATAAATTGTATTAGAATGATACTTTTATTTGCCATGTCTAATTATTAACGATTTCTTATTTAAATGTGGTGATTTCAAAAGAGGAATATAGGGTAAATAAAATGTCTTAAAATTTTCTTAAGCGAAGAAATAATTTATTTTTTTCTCAAACTTTATCCTTATCATAAAATACCTTCAATATTAAATTAAAAAAATAAACAAAATGCAAATATGTAACTTATTTCAAACAAAATACTCATTAACTATCAGTAATAAACATAATGTTTAATATTTTTAATAATATACTCTGACACATATATTTTAATACTTTTATAGATATGTTTTCAAATTTCTTTCATGGTTTTTCTAATATTCTAAATAGATGTTTCCAAATTATTTTCTAACATATTTTGTCATTCTCTTACAGAAATTTCTTCAGGGTCCAATATTAAATAAAAGGCACTGCGTTTCTTTTCAGATGCTTTTTCAGTTGGAGGCTCAATTTGATTCATAATTTTTTACATAACTTCGATAGCTTAATATCCTAATCATCATTAAGCTCAAAGAAACAAGAAGGAAATAATCATATTGAGATTTTATTGATAATAAGAGTTGACATTCTAAAGAATCAAGCTCTGAAGTGATAAATTAAATAACCTTTGTTTTTATTTATTTATTATTTAAATTTTACATAATTAGCGCTTCAAGATTAGTTTTTTCACTCATTTGATACATTCTTGTTAAATAAGTCAGTCACACAAGAAAATAACTAATTAATAAATTCAAATACTCTGGCAACTTAAATTCGTATTATTCGAGACTTTGGATAACTAAAGCACAATATATATGTTAAGTATCACGTCTGTGGGTTTTGGTCCTGATATACATATAAATATAATGATTGATAATTCATCAGTAAAACTTGTAAATGTGTTTGACTCACTGTCCGTATACAGATGCTTCCTTCTTTTTGACTTCTAATTCAAAACCGATTTACTTTTACCAGCGTAGGGACTAGTCTAATTTCTTCATTGTAAACATTCTATTACTATCTCTACACAACTCTATTACCATTAAACTCTCATCAATTTATATTTGTTATCTCTTTAATCCTATTCATTACTGCCTAATCTTTCTAATCTAATTTATGCAAGTCTCGGATCATTTTTTGCTATATGTTGTCAAATCAAATAACATCGTATGAAAGTCCCTATGAGTAGTTGAATAAAAATATTTGAGAGAACCCCGTTATTCATATTGTTACATAAATTTTTTGAATTTTCAATACTTCTTACTCGCTAATATCTTTTTTGAAGTAACAAAAAGTATCCACGCATAAGATACTCATTTTATTCACAGAACAAAACCTCAATGCCGATAATAATACTATCTAAAACACTTAATAAATTGCTGCTTTCTCATCAGAAATTTTATTATTTTATCTAATCATTCCAGTGCTTCTCAAAGATAATTCACAATGAAGTTTTGAATACTGAAATTATATAACCTTTTATACCATACCAACCTTTTTGAAATCCTTCACGAAAATTGTATAATTTTTCTTTGAATTATATTTGCATTTAAATATAAAGGAAATCATATTTAATTTTAGATGGTCGCATTCTGCAGCTTCGGAAGAGGATTTCAAACTTAAAGCATTGTTCCTAATAAAGAAAAAATGCACTTGTAAATAAGTTAATAAAAATTATAGTATCTTAATTGAGATATTCTTACAAAATTTAAAATTGCTAAGGAAGATTCATATCAATAAATTCGATATTTCAGTGAGGATTATCTAAACATAGGTCAAATCCATAAAAATAAATACGAATTTCAGATATACATTTCCAACTTATTTTAAAAAGAATAATTGTATAATAAATACTTTTTCCTTTTAACTCAACTTTATTTTATGGAGTCTTCATATGTTTTGTTAAATTCAAAAACCTGAAGCTTACAAGTCAAGTTTGTGTTGCATTCATACATTGTTACAAATCGCTTTTTGGTGTTTTGGTATGACGAAGTACCTTCCCCTTTTGATACAATTTAAACCACGTTACTCATCTTTAACGTGCTGCAGCTGCTGCTGACGGCGAGTCAATTGCTTGGAACGTATCGCTCTTATGCAACGCTTTAATCTTTGGAAATGAGGACAGAGAGTTAGAAGAGAACTTCAAAACATGTATTCAGGGATTAAATTCAAATCAAACAATCTGATCCATGAACTCATATCAAACGAACACGCACTCAACAATAGAAGAGTTTTTTAAAGTATCAAATAATTATTTTTCTTTTTTGTTAAAATATGTATGGTGCTCATGGGAATTCATATTCATGCATGTCTTAGTTCAAAGCTTGATACTATTTTGAATAATAAGTTGTGATAAATGTTGAAACCATATTAAATTGAACCATAGTTTTGAACCCTATTAAATTTCAATATCTTACATATCGTTTCTGATTGCTGATTTCTGAAAATAAAGATTTATTCAAAAATTAATAGAAAAGTAAATCAAAAGTTTCTTATTACGAGTATCTGGTTTTTATATCTATTGAAAATCTCTTTTAATTTAGTCCAAGTATGGTTCAAACATAACTTTAAAATGTATATATAGTTACAGATAAAGAAACATTTGGAAATTACTTCAGTGAAAATGAAGATTTTTTTTTAATAATACACACATGTTTACAATCACATTTGAAGTACCCAGGAGACGCATAACTG
Organism: Nephila pilipes; assembly: GCA_019974015.1. Lineage (NCBI taxonomy): Eukaryota > Metazoa > Arthropoda > Arachnida > Araneae > Nephilidae > Nephila > Nephila pilipes. The sequence goes on along the minus strand of BMAW01034875.1, from coordinate 259,638 downwards.
GGATACCCTATCTATCATACCTTGAATTTCCAACCTTTCTTCTTACCAACAATTTTTAATATTTTTTTCTCCATTTTTTCTAGTATTTTTCTAGTTTGCGCAGCATGCCTCTAGCGTATAAGCCTCAAATTTCAATCACTCCTACACATTAAATGAATAGGTTGAAAGAGGTCGAATAATTAGTAGCAACTTTCCTACAAATACTACACAATTTGATATTTATAAGATCTTTGAGAAATATTAAGATATTATGCGTTTTAGATTAAATTATATAATGTTATATTCCAATATAGTATTGTATTTTATTTTCAGTTGATGATAATTTAAGAATATAAAGACGTGATTTCATGGAATCAAGCCAACATTTGTGCAGATGTAAATATCACAATTACAGAGGTTTAGATATCAACAAGCAACAATACATAACAAAATTATGTTGAAATAAATTATTATTGCGAAGTGCCTTCATTTTATTGTAATGTAAAACTTTCCACTAGATAAATTTAGTAGAATTATTTATTAATTCGATTTATGATATTATTATCAATTTATTTATAGCGTACGAACTTAAAAATAACCATTCTTTTGACATGGGAAACATAATTTTTAATTAATAAGAGTATAATTTTTTATTTATTTCAATTTTTTATGTAATTATGTAAGATTTCATAAAAATTTTATTCTTTGTTTCCCCATTTGATGTTCATTTTGTTCGAACAATTTTGAATAGAAAAACTTAGATTTAATTCCTTCGAATTTCTATTTCTATTTATAAAATAATATAAATGTCTTATTTTTATAATTAGTAAAATGAAACATTAGGTACTACAACAAGTAAAATTAACAACATTTATTATGAAACATTTCGCAATGTAACATTTTCTTCTGGTGAACCAATAAAAATATATTCCTAATATTTTAAGTAAATTAATATTCTAAGTAATTCTGTTTCAAAAGATAAAATAGTTTTAAAATATCTAAGCTATAGAAATATTTTTAATACGGGAACGCATCCTAACCTTAATAAAATATATTCTAAAATACCACCTGTATTATATTTTGTTTAATAAATATATTTAGTTAGACGAACAAAATCATATTTTATCGGTGCTGATAAATAAAAATTCTATCTATCTATCTATCTGTCGGTCGGTCGGATACAAATATTTCGTAATATTGGGTCTAATATATAAAATGCAGACTTTATCCCATAGTGTATTTAACAAAATGCGTATTGAAAATGTAGCAAATTATTACTTAATGCATTTAACTTTCATTAAAATATTCGAATCTCTAAAAAATATTTTATATTAATTAAATATGCTGTTTTCTTATCAAATTTGGAATCAATATTTTATCTTAATATGGGGAAATGAAATTGGATCAAATTACATTGTTCTAATCATATGTAAGAAATAAGGAATCGCAAAAATAAAGTTTTTATAAGTATTACAAAGCACATGTTTTCATCTTACACGTTTTAAACACATTAACTTAAACTTTTTTTTTAACTTTTTGATAACTGAAACTAAACCTCTTTCTAAGAAAATTGTTTCAAGCATATTGATGAAAATAGATAAATTAGACAGATACTGTACCATAAATCTATTTGATATTTTCTTCCTCTTTTTAGCTTAAGAGACATAAAAAAATTAGAAAATTCGTAACTGAACAATCGAAATTATTTATTATCAATGCCTAATAACCTAGAATGCTCTCTCCAACGTTCCGCCCTAGCTAACAGTTCTAATTATAATTGCAAGAGGTATTCTCTTACCGAGTCCTTTGCTATTGTGGTCTTAACTGCCTTTGATAGTAGCCACGTAGATTAATGTTGTTAATCCAATTCCATTCGTCACAATACTCGGGCTCTCAGTTCTTGATCTCACTCACTCAGGCTGCCTATCCTTAGCGTCTATATATCAATTTATTTCTCCTTTACTGAAAATCCTTATATCTGAATCACTTCACTTTATTTCGACATGCATATAATTAATATAATTACGTTTCATTTGGGTTTGTAAGAAATAGTTATTTTATACAATTAAGCTCAATGGAAGTCCCCGAGGTTAGTGAAGAGAAAACCTCGTATAGCCCAAACGTTACAAAATGAACAAAAAACAAATGCATTTTGACCCTAATAATACTATGGAAGGAGTAGATAAGGAGAAAGTGACAACGTAGTAAGTTTTTGTGAACTAAGTTCCGTAATAGTTAGACGATGTTCTGCATTAATTTCCTGATTCCATTACACTACATCGCTTATTAGACATCGTGGTGTATATAGACTCCGAAAAATGCCAGTTAGTATTTCAATTCAAATTATTGGGTCCATCAACCGTAGACTTTCTGTTCGTTCTAAAAATGACATTAATAAATAAATGAATTTTTCTTTTTTCAATGGAAAGAAAACAAAGAGCTCGCAAAACACTTCGTATGAGAAAACGATTGTACTGTACGCATCTATGATCACTGAAATGTTATCATTAAACTTGAGAACATAATAGTTCGTAAACTGTGTTACGAATGTGTCAAGGAATAAAAAATTGGTACCCACGTATGCTTGGAAAACCTAATTGTGATATGCGTAAGAATATGAGAGCTGTTACTAAGGGGTGCAGACGAAGTCCCAATAAAGAAATAATTTTCTGGCGTTTCTGAAAGCACAGTTTGATTGCAAATATTATACTTAACAAATTCAATACAATTTTACAAAGGATTGAGATAAATTCAATATGTATGTATGTATATATACGTATATATATATACATACATACAAAATATTGGTGTGAAAAACTTAAGCAAGAATATAAATTTTAAGCAGATAGCCATGAAAATGCACATCAGGGGTTATTGCGATCAGTACAATGCATACGCAATTCAGTTGAATGGTGATGCGTATGCAAATCTCAGGAACAAAGCATTTCAAAAGTGTAGCTGAAGAGTTTGGAATTAAAACATGTGTCATTGCGCGAGCTTGGAAAACTTTCCAAACCATTGATACAGCTGTTAGAAAGATTGGTGGAGGCCGCCCTAGGAAAACAATTGTGGATGACCGATATATCATCCTGCAGGTGAAAGGAGCCCGATTCCAGCCACAAAGCGCAATTGCTTAGCGACTGTGTTCAGCAACAAGGCCACAAGTGTCGCGGTTTACTACAGCTAGATGGCTTCAAAAAGGTTGGCCTATTTGCCCACCGTCCGGACCGCTGTTGCCCTTTTAAAGTTGGTAATCGGCGGCACCGTTTAGAATGGTATAAGGAGTACAAAAACTGGATATGTCATCAATAGAGTCGTGTCCTATTTACGGATGAGAATTGTTTCTGTGCCAAAAGCGATTCTCAAAGCGAGTTGATTTGGAGAGAGAGATCAGGACACGGTTTCCTCCCAGTAACATCTCGGAAAGAGACAGTTGCCGCTATCCTGGAGACGTCGTCTGGGGAGGCATTATCCTGAACGGGTGGACTGAGCTCCATGTTTTCGACAGAGGTTCTGTAACCGGAGATCGCTATTGTAAGGAGGTGATCCTTCCCCATATGTGTCTGTCCTGAGGTGTTACTGTGCCAGACTTCGTTTGCATGGATGACAATATACGGTTATACCAGACTGCAGAGTTTCAGCAACTACTAGAAAGTGAAGATATTACTTGAATGGATAGACCAGCGTTATCCCCTGATTTCAAATCCCTTGAACATGTGTGAGATTCTTTGTGGAGACGCCTTGAGGCAAGATTATATCCTCCGGAGAACACCCAACAACTGATACTTGAGTAATGGACTCTCGTGCCTCAAGAATTTTTGTACAATCTGGTACTGAGTGTGTAGAGACGGTGCGAAGGAATCGTTGTAGTAAGGAGAGGGCATATCCGATACTGAGGAACATCTGTTTGTTGTTCTTCCTCTTGGACAGACAATCATGTGTAACGGTACTGTGAGTTCAATAAAGCCTTTTTTTGTTTGTTTCCATTATATATACATTGTATTCCTTTTTACGCAACCATGCTATAATCATCGCTTAAGTACAAAATGCTGTCTCTTATTTCTGAATTTCATGTCGCTCAGATAAATTCTCGTGCAGCTATATCAAGAAACACCTGTTGTTTAAGTGTTACACAGCAGTGTATATATATATATATGTATATGTGTGTGTGTGTGTGACTTAGATACTGAACCTACATTTTAAACATTTTTTAACTATTTTAATTATTTTTAATACATCTAAAAACAATAATATATCGATAATTTCAAATATTGTCTCATAAGTGTACCTTCTCTTAAAGTAAAAAAATGAAAAAATGAGCTTGTTACAAGAAATGATAGTAATTTATATCATATCGAAGTAATATAGAAAGCTTGGTAAGCAGTCTTTCTTCAAATACAGCACATTTTCATGTTTTCAGAAATTTAGGTCAAAAACTCATTTTAGGTATATTTTGTTTTGAACGTAATTCTACACAATACGGCGAGTCAACTATAAGTAACTGAACTAAGTAAATAAAAATAAATCAAAACCATAAATTATTTTACTGAAAAATTCGTGAGACGTATGTATAAAACTGAAATATATTTTCTTCATAGCAACTCAATTACTTAAGATAAATCAAAACTTCATTTCCTGGAAATTGTTTTCGTCGCTACAATTCATTTAACAATATAATCCCTGACTTAGGTAAACGTATTAAGAAAACTAAAATAATTATTATAATATCCTCTAAAGTATCACATAAATAAACACAATAGAGTATAAATGTTGTGTAAATTATAAAAATAGAATTTCCTTTTCATGAAATTAGAAAATAAATAAGAATAAAATTTTTAGTTAGTTAAATGTTGATTAAAAAACAAAAGAGGCGAATACGAATCAAAACAACTATTTTTTGATATTCTAGTTAAATTCTAATTAGCAATTTTTTCGGTTTTATTAACGTCCGACTAGAAGCAACACGAGGGCTATTTGCAAAGGACCTCGTAATTTTAAACCTTTGTCAAGTGATCAAATCGTCAAATAAGCTGACACCCACCTCTCCTAACATCCACACCAAGCCAATGGGAAGACTTTGTATGAGCCTCGACAGATTTAACGTGCATCAGTTCCAGCAACACAATATTTATGTTACCGTTACATAAGAAATTTATACAAATAATTCTTGACCAATAAGACTTGATACATAATGCAACAAACAGAAATAGTTTTAGTATAAAATATTAATATAGTAAATTGTTTTACATATACTTCAAGAATATCAATTTACTTTCTTCAGAACTTTATTTACATTTTAACTTTAAATATTAGAATATTAAGCGACTAAAATTCTGTCACAGTTATTTGACTGCATTGGGTCTTTTTTAACTGCATTAGCCATAAAAATATATTGCGCTGGTGATAGTACAAAGATGAACCACCTTCATTTAAAATGCCTACTTAAAAACAAGTTTATAAAGTATTCTATGTATTAAATGTATCCCGAAGTAGCAAAATAAATATTTGTGGAATAAGCCTTTTTATAACATATTTTATTATAAAATCTATAAATAAAAGAAAGTATTATTCTACAAGTAAACAAATTTTGGTGGAAAATAAATGTTAATACTACCTATAATAAAACATGAAATTCAAAAGTTTATTATTATCACATCATTTTTATTTCGATTGCAAAAAACACAATCACAATACTGTATCGCAATATTGCTTAAAATTACAAATAAAAAGGTATTTTAGTAAGATTTTTTTTCAGTACTATTTTTCTAAGTAATAATACATGTTTCATTTATAGATAAATAATTATTTGCATATTTTTTAATACTTATTTGCGTTTTCTACGCATGTTATTTACCTAAGTTTATGAAATGTATACAGTATTACAGTTCACACTTAAGGAATTGCAAGGTTTGAACAGTTTTAATAATGGATAGATAAATATTTAATTCTGTGCTGATATAAAAATCATGATGAGAGATTATCTGTTTGTTTGATAAAATTTCGAAAAGAAAATCATTCTTTCCCCCTTCATTAAAAATAGATATTAAATGCTAACCTCTCTGTACTTTTTTATTTGAAATAATTTTGTTTAATTATAACTTTCAATACTACAAGGAAAACTGAGAAGAAATCAGAATTTTAATTCTCTTTGGAAATGCTATTATTCTCCTCTTCAAGGAAATAAAACCATTTAGACACTATTTCACATCTTTCTTCAACGGATTTCGTTCCTATTTGTCTCTTTTTTTTCATGCGTTAATTGAAAAATGGGGGAAAATTTCTCTCCCATTCTTAGAAGAAAACTCCTTTAAATGGTTTTTGATTCACAACATTCTCATGAAACAATTTAGAATATTCTTTGCGTAAGAGTTTCTACAGACATCGAAGAAAGGAACATTTTATTACTAAACGCGTTTGTTTTTATGAGTCTTACGGTCGTTCTTTCATTTTATTACTCAACAGACGCTTCTCACGAAATCTATGCGACGAGTTACAGCGCCATGAAAATCTTAACAGCTTTTTAAGTAGGTTACGCACATTCGCTCGGCTGTCTTAGGAAATGTTTCAATTTCGGAAAGCCCAATGTAAGAAAAAAAGGATTGGATACTGAACAGAGCAATTAAGTATCCGTGGTTGATTCAGTCGTTAGCTTCAGTTTAAATGGAAAATTAGATTTCTTTTTCAAGTATTGGTATTCAATTTGGCAAATGTGGGAATTATATGGTTCATTACGAAAAATAGGATTCAAATTGAAATTTCTTTTTTTTACAGTGGAAATTCGCATCTCAACAAATAAAATAAATAATTTTTATGGTTTTGTAAGCTCCACAACAAGGTGCTTCTAATGTATCTAGTTTCTTGTATCATCATTAAGTAAGAATATATTTTGAATTGGTACTTGATTCTTGAAACTTTTACAACGTTCAACGTAAATAAAATCAAAGGTGTTTTGCTAATAATATATCGACAATAGCTTTTATTACTTGTTGCAAATTATTTTAAACAAATTGAGTATCTTCTTAATTTCACATCTTTTGTCTCAATAAAGGGGACTTTATCCATCTTTTTTATAGTATCTCGCTTCCCCAATCTTTTGGATACGCATTTATGTCAATATACAGAGTGATATAGAAATCACAGGGAAAATTTCAAAACATTACAGATTGCACTATATCTAATATTGTTTCCCGTTTAGAAATGTATAAGGTCGAGTGATATGTGGAATCACAAACGGAAGAAATAGACACAAAACGAAACACAAATTAACTTGCAACATTGCCGGTAAGTTTTACTGTCAGTAGAGGCTTAATATGCTCTTGTTTTCGCAGTTTGAAAATTGCTTGGAAAATATCTAAAATTTTCTGCGTGATAACTATTTATCATCAGCTGAAAATAAAAAAAAATGATAAATTATTAATGTCTCATTTACATGGACATAAAGTTAGCATTTAGCATAATTCATTTCTTGTAGATTTAATATTTTAATTTAAATTTTCTTTCACTTTACACACATAACTTAATTTTTCTTATAAAATTGCATTTTAATATTTTTATGTTTAACTTTTAATGCGTTTATGAGTTTAATTCATGGTTAATTTTATTCCACAAAATTTATTTCCTTTATTATTTTTTCTTGATTCTAGCTAACATTCTTTGACATCAATCAGAATCGATAATTTTAAATTTATTTTAATAGATAAATGTTGCTCTTGACCAGCAACCAGGTTGTTTGCGATAAAGGTTATCGATTTGTACTATCATCCAGTGTGTGAGGGTAATGCTATTTTCATTACATTCAAATTCAGTATTGTCCCTTAAAAGACCTATAACATGGCTCGAGAATCGGAATTCTATTATCCTGATTCCCTAAATCACATTAACTGGGAGGGAAAACAATACAAATTCTTAGCTTCAAGCAGCAAAAAATTCAGATATCGCTCTTAGACAAAATGAATCAATTGAATATTTTTTCTGATAAAAATAGATTTCAAGAAGATTAGAAATTTAATAACTAAGAAAAAGCTTGAGTTCAATAATGATTGAGAGATGTGACGTAGAAAATTTAAAACAATTTTGTGATGCAGTTCTTTTATTTACTTATTTGTTCATAAATATATTCCTCTGTTAGTTAAATAAAATGAAAGTAGTACGTACTTATTTCTGAAATTTGAGGCTTAATTTTGTTTTCTTGAATTCACTTGTTTTTTTTTGCAATATACATACACGAAAATGATTAAATTTATTGGAATTTAACAGTTCATTATATAGAATATTACTTATATTTCTATTGATAAACGGTTTTAACCTTACACAACAATCGGAACAAATATATTAAAAAATAAATCCATTTTTAAATCTTTTTTTAAACCTTTCATCTATCAAGACTGTAGGGAGCAGAAGCGATATTCGAATGATGTCAGCCAATGACCCGGCTTATTCTGGGCCATTCCACCGCGGAACGGGTCATTGGAAAAACCTATTAAGGGAGGCATTTGGGGAACGCTTTCCCGCCTGCCTCTTTCCGTTAGTGAAGAATTTTTCGGAATCATTATCCTTTTATCAGGATTTCACAAAGCGCTCCCCCTCAACAACACAGAACATTTTAATGGAAACATATTTCTGGAAAGAGATAGGATTTACGAGGAAATATCTACAAAAAAAAATTTAATTTCTTATATGTGGGCAGAATGGCAATTATTTTTATTTGAGTAAATAATATACTGTTCTTCGATGTTCCTTCCGAAATTTGATGTTTCCCTTACAATTTTTCTAATAAAGTAGTCCTTCTCTGATCGAAGGTAAAAAAATGCTGCTTTATTCATAAGAAGTTTTGCATCATGTTTTGAAAAAAAAATATATGATACCAAAAAAGAAATTATCAGGACAGGAAGGTGTTAAATGAGAGCAAAGTTAATAGTACATTTAAATTCTTTAGGTGTGGTACGTGTTTTATCTCTATTAGTGATCCTTAAGTTTCCTAGTATGTTTTTAAATTAATTCAAAATTTAAATCTACAGCTGCAGATGTGAAAATAACATTTCGAAATGTTCTGGATCAATGGAATACCTTAACAGTGAACAATTTTAATCCATTCACAACTTTTAAGTCATACAAATAATTTTTCAGACAATTTTTTCATCAATATGTGTGGTTTTTCCCTCAATGCTAAGAAAGAATCCGAGTTATAAATAATGCTCAGAGGACTGCGGGAAATAAAAATGGAAATGATAAACTGATTTAATATCTGAATTAAAACGATTTTTCGATTCCGTTTTTTGAATTTTTATTTATTCGTAAATTAAGATCCGACATTAATTTATAAGTTATATCACACATGATTGTTATTAGATATGTTATACCTTTTCTATTCAAAATTTTAAAAGATAAAATTTATTTTAAAAATAATATATTTGGCTGCTGGCATTGTTTTATAAAAATGACTTAACATATTTTTCGGGATAGTTTATACTTTATAATATATAATGTAGCATCGACATTATTCTTAATGCTTTTTTTTAATACTCAAATGTTATAGACATTTAAAAATTATTATTATTGAAACGCTAACGCTTGAACTATGTATCTTGTATTTATTAATGTAAAATTAAACGTTATATTTTTAATGTTATTTTCTGAAGTCTTTCACGTCAATTTAATCTGGAACTTATTCAAAATCATAAGAGATTATGCTAAAATGACACGATAAATCATTAAATATGAAGATCATACTTTCGAAATTTAGTTTTATTGCAAATTTGGTTTTGGGGTATTAACGACAGCATCAATGGATATAAGTTTGAGATGTAAAGATTTGGAATTAATGTGTTGAAAATATGATATCCCCCTTAAAATCAAAATCAAGTTTCAAATATGAGATCCTTTCAAATTTAATTCGTTTTTTCATATATATATATATATATTTATATAAAGAGAGGGAGAGAAGTAATATTAAATATAATCCTATTAATAATATTTAAAACATAATATTTGTTGTTGTATAATAAATTCTAATCTCAAACAAATTATCTACTTTTATGAAATCAATCATTTGCTTACTTTCCGCAAAGTAAACTACGTTCAAATTCAACAATCCTATTATTAATTTCCGGAACAAAAAACTTTTCCCGCCATTCAAATAATACCATATTTTTTAAATAATTAGTATTCTAATATCACATTGAATTAAATAATAGCATTGTTCATAATTAGATTCTTTGAACAGTCATTGTCTTTCTATATCTGTATTTCAATACTCGGAAAAGTACCAATTAGGTTTCCCTTTGTGAAGAAAGAAGTACCATCTTGGAAAGTGTATTTAAAACAAAGCCTCTTTTGATGAGATTCGAATGCGGCTGTTATTCTTTCTCTCCTCAGCGTAGTCGAGGACCAATTCATTCGTCTTTGCTAGAGAGCCACAATGCCATTTGTTTCAGAAAATCGATGTTATTTAAAATTCTATTTATTGGTTGAAGCTCCCAGAATAGTTGCATGCTCCTTAACACGTAAACTGCCACCTTTCCCTCTAATAAATCCACTTTCACTCTATTGAAGTTAGAAATCGAGAACCTCGATTCAATCGAACAAAAGGATTTTATTTTGGCATTCCATTTGCATACTATTATAAACCAAAATCATGACCATTCAATAAATCCTAAGAGAGACGAGACAATTATTTCAAAGAGAGGGTCAACTAAGAAAATTTAATATTTCGAACAATTTTGTCGATAAAAGCGTTTTAAAAATGCAGTGTGGTAAAGCGTCCGCAAACCTTAGAAATAATCGAGATATTTCACAGAATTTTTGATGCAGCAATATAATACATTTAAAATTTAATTTTATTCCCTAAATGGCATTTGAATAAAAAAAATTCTTAAATTGGAAATTTTTAAATACATAGTATAATATTTATAATTAAACAAAATGAATTTTTAATGGAGAGTGTATAAATATCCTTGTAAAGAACCATGCACAAATATATATGCTTCATTTGGATTTAATACGAGTACTCAGGAAAGCTACAATAAATTATTGGGACGCATTTTATTGACTAAATTTGATTTCTTGGGAATTTTTCAGGGATTAAATTATGTAGCTAATAAATACATTGGTGTAATGAATGCATCAATACCAAAAAAGCTAAGTTTAATTAAATCATTAAAGTTTTTTTTAAATTTCATCTATATATATATAGTTTTTTACACGCAAATTATACAAACTAGCTGGATTTAATCAATGTTTTCTTTTACATAGTCAAATGGTTTCTGAAAATTTTCTTTTGTTTACTGAAATAATAATTGCTAACAGTAGTCATAAATCACACTGGATTGAATGAAATGAATGTCTGCTGGCAGTTTCTTCTTTCCTACAATTACTTCAATGACCTTTCAGAATTTTTCAATACCACTGTTTACTTCAAAACAGTTACCTATGGCTTATCTAGAAGGTGGTTACTGTAGGAAAGCACTAAGAGCCTCATAAATCACTTAAATATTATTCTCATTCATACTTGTAGTTATCAATCTACAATATGAGGTGAAATATTTATGGTACTTTCGGATCCAATTATTAGCAGGCCACTCAATAAAAGTTTGGAGTATATGTAATTAAAATTGTAACATATATAAGCACGTATTTCTTTTTTTCATTAATATTCAACTTTCTTCAGAAAACAGTCGACCAAGGATTAAAACAGACAGTTAGGAAATATGTAAAAAGAAAAAATATTCGTGAAACACACACGTAGATAAGTTAAATAACTCCAAGACAAAATGTAATAAAAGCGTTTTCAATGATTAATTTCTAATTATAAATAAGAAAAAATACTTATATGATTTGAAAAAATATTTTTGTCACATTAATGTGCACCATCATTTAAATCTTTCAACTAGTACTAGTAAACTTTTAGACAATTTTATGCGGTTTTCATAGTTATACTAATTACAATAAAAATGGCGTTGAATACAACATATACTAACTTTGAAACATTAAATTTGTTTATTTAAGTACCAAGGCTATTTTGTTTATCAAAATGTACATTTAAATTAAAAGATAGATTATCTGATTTTTAAATTAATAACATGTTTCCATTTATACTAAAAATGAATATCTTATATTTATATGAGACATTATTGTCGAATTAGCAATCTGGATTGTGCAATTAAATTTCAGGGTCAAAATATCTGTTAGAAAATATTTTTCTTAAATTTATTCAGTTCATAATGAAATAAAGGAATCATTGTCTTTTTAAAGTAAAATTCAAACTTTCGAAGAAATAATTCATCTCGAGCAACATTTTGCAAATTAATATTTTACCCAGGAATTATTTCGCATAAATAAGAATAATTTTTTTTTATTTCAACTGAATTTATACATTAGATGATCCCGCATTAAAAGAGGGAAGTATAGCTCATAGGAATACAAGCCAAATAAAATTCTTTAAAAATTTCAATTAATGTGACGAGTGCTATTTGTACAATTTAAAGAAGAAAATAATAATTAACCATGTGGAAACATTTTGTACATTATCATTCAACAGTTTTTTTCCAGTTTAAAGGATTAATATCCAGAATATAGAATTAGTTTTTAGTAAAAATATAGAAAAATACAAATAAGGTGCATTGTCACAGATTTGCTTAATTCTTTTTTTGTTTATTTATATATCATTAAATAGAAGATTTATATTAATTGCCTGTAAATTGAAAATTTCTTTCCTTAATATTACATTAAGTTCTTTCTGAAATATAATAAATATTTAACATCGTAGGGAAATTATTATACTAACGAAAGGCTATTTTTCTAAATATAACCTTTAAGATTTATAAGTTATTAAAAACAAGATTTTTAATAAACTAAGCATTTATAATCTACCTAATTGCTTGTGAATACTATTATATTATTTTTAAATTTTAAAATGATGTATACCATAAGAAATTGTTATACATTTAAATGAGAATTGTTAGTGTACTTAGTTTTATAAGAGGGTGATCACAAACCAAATAAATTTATTCAAAACGACAAAACTTTGTTAATTATAATTAAATTTCTCTTGTAACAATTCACAAGACATTTTTAAAACTCTTATCGTATTTGTTTTCTTTTCTCTCCTACATTAAATCTAATATTGTTTGTGTTAGAATTTCATTCATTCTAAAATGTAATACATTTTTAAATAGTAACTTAAAATGTAAATGTTGTTAAATTTTGTTGAATAAAACATGATTCAATAATTCTACAATCGAATGCATTAAAATACATTATTTCTCGTTAAGAGATTTCGTATCTTAAAAGGAGGATAAAGAAAACAAGAAACTACTTTAAATTTCTAAGACAATCGACTATTTCCACTAACTTCATTTCCTGTTTATTTAATTGCTACCTTGTTGTAACAATAGAATAAGAACAAGATTCTGATATATAAAAACATTGCCATCTATTGACAGAAAAGAGAATTAAAGAAAAATATTATTTTATAAAGATTCTATTAAATTATATAATAAAATTATAGCAAATATTGAAATATTAAAGTGAACAATAATATTTAGTTCAGATATTAAAATTAAAGCAAATGATAAGTATATCTTCAGATCAAAGTAGCTATTGTTTTTTTAACATGAAAATAAAATAAATGTTTGCATAATTATTCATTTTCAACAAAATGTATTTAAACATAAAAAATCAATTACCTCAGTTCTTTTCTCCTTCATTAATTATTTTAAAATGTGAAACTTACGCTGATATGTGTGTATTGACAAAAGTACAATACATTCGAAATTGGAAACCGATTGGATAAATTAAAAGTTTATACAAGCGAATAAATATAGGTAATTAAATTTCTAAATTAAACAAAACATATGTTTATGTCAACGTAGGTGGATTCATTATAAGTATGGTAATCATTTGGAAAGGAATAAATATAACTGAACAAGACGAATGTATTTTAATCGATTATCTATCTTTCCCTATTAGTTTTTCAACAGAATAAAAGGAAAAGATTGAAGTTTTTCGATTATTATTAAAATAATACTCATTGTCTCATAAAATAATATATATTCATTTTCTTCAAAAATTTTCTTTCTACTCATTCAAGATGATAAGTAATAGGGCTTAGACAAAAGTTCTATATATATTTTACACCCTATAAATTTCTAATTTTGAATAGCCTTGAAAGAAAATAAATTATGTAACATGTTATTGCAAAATATTAAGGTTTACAAGCAAAACATTGAAAATTTAAATCTTATTAATTCATTCATCATATAATATATAATGTTTCAAATTCTATAATCTTGAGTTATAATTTTTATAGCGTCTTTATATTTTTACAAAAATATATATAAATTTATTTTAAAGAAATAAGTAATTCCGAACTTTTTTTGATTAAATAAATTCCATAAATTCTAACACCATTTCCCATTTAATACATTTATTGCACGAATCCTTTTTATCGTCAATTTTTCTATCATTTTCTTCCCATTTGTAAAATTTCACGTCATAAAAATATGAAATAAAAGCATTAAGATGTTATAGAAAATACTTTGAACGATAATTCTTATTCTGAAAATTGCTTTCTACGAAAGTATGGAACAGCATATTTCAAATATTGATGCATTTGCAGGAAGAGAATTCTGTCTTTTCATTACAATATATAACCATAATTTCATATTACTTCCTTTTATCATTCAAGTTCTTCATTTCTGAAATAATTTTTTTTTGATTTATAATGTTTTCCAAAAATGTAATGCTTCTCTTTATTGTGTTGTTCAGCAAGTAATTCATGTAAACTCTTTTTAATTTTCCGGAACGACCTTTTTGGGTTTACAAACATTCATTATTCATAAATGTTTGCACAGATGCTTTTAGATAAAAAAAAAAAAGAAAAAAAAAAAAAAAAAAGGACTGTGAAAGCGGTTAACTTTTTTCCCATTTTTCAGTTAGTGTATTTTGTTTGTTGATTTTTAAAAAGCAATTACTAAAATTTAAGTATATTGTAATAAAAAGGATGCTATAGTAATTTAGATGATTACCTATTACGCAATTTTGGAATTATTTCTCAAGTCAAAAACACATTTAGTAAGCATAAAACTACATTAACTCAAAATATCAAGTATAAAATAAAAATGGCACAGATTCTCTAAATATTTCACTCGTTATCATATAATTGTATTACAATTATTCATACCAAGATGGTTAAAAATTAATTTGTTTCTTACAGCAGATTGTACAGCTAAGGATCATGGTTGTTACCATTAAGAGATACTACTTGTTAAACAGCACGAAAATAAATTTGGCTTTGATCCATAAATTAGTTTTGATTGTTGCCGCGTCGAGGTTGTCGTCGTAAGTTTACACTAATGGTTCTCGGCGTCTGGAAAAGGTATGGCGATGATTTCGTGAGAAGTGAAGGGAGTTAACTCCCATGCTTCTTAAAAGAGGAGGAAGCAGTAATAGACATTACTACAGTGAATTACCGCATTTCTAATGCTTCATTCTCCATTCTTAACGCTGTTTCGTATTTGAACCTCCTCCTATATTTCTTGATAGTGTCATACATTTTTTGAAATTTTACATATTGACTTTGCGTCTATGTTTGAAATCGCACTGATAAGAATACACAATGAATACATTTTAGACACACACACACACACACACACACACACACAATAAGACACACACACTTTCTCACACACACACACACACACACACACACACACACACACACACGTCATTATCATTATATATATATATATATATATATACTGGTGTGCAAAAAGGAATACGATTCATATAGAATGGAATCAAACTAAAAAGGCCCTATTTGAACTCTTATTTGACACACTTGATTGGCTATCTAAGAGGAAAAACAACAAACAAATGTTTTTTAGTATGGGATATGACAATGGTAGACTCTCCTTAGTACAATAATTTCTTCGTAGTGTCTCTCCATACTCATCACAGTTCTTCAGGTAAGAGTGCTTATTCCTCAATCAGCATCTGTTTCAGTTGTTGGGTGTTCTCCGGAGGATGTAATAGTTTCTCAAGGTTCAATGGTTTTACTTTCCAGCAGCTGCTGAACATCAGTAGTCTGGCGTAGCCGTGCATTGTCCTCCATAAAAACGAAGTCTGTTCCAATAGCACCTCGGGACAGACGCACACGGGGAAGGATCACCTCCTTTCAATAACGATCTCTGGTTACAGAACCTCTGTCAAAAACGAGGAGCTCAATCCACACATTCAGCATAATGCCTTTCCAGACGACAATCCCAGGACCACCGTAACGATCTCTTTCTGTGATGTTACTGGGAAGAAACTATGTTCTGATCTCTCTCTCCAAATCAACTGGCGTTGAGAATCGCTTTTGGCACTGAAACTACTCTCATCCGTAAAGATGATACGCCTCCACTGATGAGATGTCCAGTTTTTGTGTCCCTTAAACCACTCTAAACAATATTTCGAAGATATGCTGTATTCAGGACGGCTGGCGAGTAAGCCGCGTTTGTGAAGGCGTCTGACTATAGTAAACCGCGACACATGTCGCCCTGATGATATACACAGTTGATGAGCAATGCTCATTCTGGCTGGAATCGGGTTCTTTTCACCTACCGGACGATATATCTGTCATTCACTGCAGCCACCAACCTTTCTAACAGATGTACTTAAGGTTTGTAAGGCATTTCAACTCACGAAATGACACTTTTTATTGATTCCGAACTCTTCAGCTTCACTGGTCAAACTACGCCCCTCCTCCAACTTTTCATTCATTTTTCCTCGAGTAAAGTCATCCAGGTGATTTCTTCTAGCCAAATTTCACGAAAGAACTCACTCGTACTTGCAGCGAATGTTTTTAATTGCGACTCCGTTCTTCTTTTTATTATAGTCTTGAGCTGCACACGTCAACCGCATGCATTTTGCGTATACTCATGTAGCCTATAACGTTTTGTTCCTGACATTTGCACACGCACCACGTTTTTACTGTATTGCGTGTTCATTGTTATGATTACAATATCCCCTTTTCTGCAATTTCATGGCTATCCACTGAAAATTTCCATTGTTGTGCACGCCAGTGTATATAGGAACTTATTATGGTTTACTTTTTTTGTATTTTGAAAAGATTGCAGAGGCTCACATACATTTATAAAGCTTGATTTTTGACACAGTTGCCAAAAATGTGAATTTAATATAAAATATTTAACTTATTTTTTTTTCACGTGTACTATTAGTGATCTATCTATATTAGTAAAAAAACTGAATATGGATCCTAGGAATTTTTTAAAAAATCAAATAATTTATTCGGAAAATAAATTGAATCACAGGGGAGTTTCTATTAATTGAAAATAAGCAAATCATACATTTTAATATTTAGTACAATATTTCTAAATTTAATTTTTCTTGCACTTATATTTAGTATTTATTGATTTTGATAAGATTTTCAGTTTTGCCATTTATATTTTATTGTACATAGATTTTTATGGAAAATTTGATGAAATATTTTAAAACTTTCAAAAATTATTCATAGATACTTAAATAGATAAGGCGCATTTTAAATTTGTATTCATGAACTTTTTCATTGCTATTAAGTCTAGCTATTAATCTGGTTTACTATTTCAGAATCATTTTATTCGTTTTCATTTTATCCGTGGAGTTTATTTTTAGGTTATGTAGGGTGGATAACCTAAAAATAAACTCTTCTCCCGAGAATGATCCAATAAAATAAACGGGGTTAATTACTGCCTATGATTTTACATCTCTGGATAAGTAAATTCGATAATTATGCTCAAACATTTGATTTGCTAACTTTTCGTTTGAATCCTAATAGTTATAACAACAAGTGAAAAGTATGTCTTCCCTGAAACTTCAAAACTAATTCAAGATAGAATGCTTATTTTCTTAAAGTGTTTTCTCAAAATGACGTTGCCTTATGTAAAATGTGTGGATTAGTCTTTGAGATGCAACATTCAAATTCGTTCTTTGGATAGATATTTTGATCAATCATACAGATAAAAGTATAAGATTTCCCATTAGATACGTATGAGGAATTAAGTTCTATTTCGATTAATACATGGAGCTCTTTACATTAATGGATTAAGCTAAATGAAATTTTAAAAAAATGTTTAAATGTAGCAACTAAAATATCTTATAAAATTTTTAAAAAATGAGCATTCCTACATCGAAGCATTTTCTACTTCTTATTAGTCATATTTTTCTAATAAAAATTGAAAAGAAAGGCAAAGTCTGGAACGAATGTTGCTGCTTTTGTTACATATTTATCTTCTCTCTAAAAACAAACTAAGATTTCATTGTATAAGGAGCTATATTCAAACATTATTTGATTCAGGTAAGTACGAAAGACCATTCGAACAAAATACTTATATTTGAGAAAAATTTAAACATTATGAGGTTGCTTCACTCTTTATAAGATAAGTAGTTATTAAGAATGGTGTATTGTTTGCTTGAGCTAGTCTATAATTTTAAAAATAGATTCGGAACATAGAAGCTGCATTTAAAGTTGAGAATAGAAGTTTTTTGAGATAAAAGTATATATATATATATATATTTATTTTTTAAAAAATATATATATTTAATTCTTTTAAAGCTATTGATTATCTGAAACATCATCTTTCATTTATAGCATTTATAATATTATAAAATTATAATTTCTTTCACATTCGTAATTTTATAAGTTACACTCTCATAATGTGTACGTATCTATAAGTGTTGCATACATAACTATTTTCAATAAGGTATCAAAAATTTGACAAAACATAGCTGGAACTTCTTCATGTACATCAAATCAGTCTATTCCAAAAGAAACATTTAACATTTTAATAATTTAATATTTAACAAATAATAAAGCAAATTTTTGTTATTTGGAAAACAAAGTTAATAAGCCCGCTTCAAAAAAATTTGATTAAGGTAACATTAACTCAAGTTTTTTTTTTCAAAAAAAGGATCAAAATGTTTAAAAAAATATTATGCTATTGAGAAAACTCTTGTAAATTGTATTCTTATAGAAAAAAAAATTGTACTGAAATGCAATTCTAATTTTTATGGGAAGTGAAAGTAAACCAATAGTTTTTATATACACAAATTAAAAAAAGTTCTTTTCCTTCTATAAATGGTAATGTATTTATCAACGCCTATTTGAAAGTAAATCAAGCTGTTTCAGAAATTCAAATAAATCTAATCTATCAGCTTAATGCATTATGAAGTACACATGGGCATGTATTTATTAAAGGATGCAATGAAAAAAATTCCAGAATAAAAAGAATCCAATTTTTTTTTGTTGAAAAATGTTTTTTTCTTATCAATTTTTTATCCAAATATCATGAACAGCAAATTATTACTGCATATTGTCCAGAAAACACTTAAAGGTATTGATTTTAAATGACACTAACGTTAGCAATTCCTATTTTTTGTTGTAAAAGAAGCATTGAAACGAAAAAATAAAAACCGATTAGAAGCATTTTCAATCAGTGACATGCCAAGTAGTACGCTTCAAAAAACTAATGCTTCGTTAATTCAGAAAGCCAAATAAAAAATCACGAAACTGGGGGAAAAAACTCGATAACATATTATTGTTACTCACTCATTCGATAGCTGAGCGTTGAATACTTTTAATTTGACAATTTGAAAATAATTGTCATCTCACCCGAGAAATGTTTTTCAGTTACTTTGATCTCCAAAGGGAGAGTAAATATGGAAATGGAAATAAAACCAGTGGTAAAATAATATGTATTATTTACGGCGTTGACGAGTAATTAGGCTTTGTTAACCGAAAAACTGATTCCATTTGACATATTGTTTCAGTCATGAGAAAATGAAAATGTAAATCGCAGAATGAATGTAATTGCATATGGGTAACCAAAGAATATGAATAAATTACTTATTTTTCTCTGTGTTTTTTAATCAATTTATGAATTATATTTCCTGAAGAAACCCGATTGAAAAATTTGCATCATAGTAATATCAATTTTAATTTTATTTTTTTTATCATTTACATTTTAGTAATATCAATTTTATATCTTTGTTATTAATAAATAACCTAGTTGTACTTTAGAATTGATGAAGATTTTATGCTATTCAAAAGTGTTAATAACATCACACTATGCATTACAAATAGTAATTATTATTCAGTGGAAATAAAAATTTCTCTATTAAATGGACTGCTAATACTATTAAAAGCTTCATTTACACTTTTCATAACGTTCCAATCCATGAAAACTGTAAAAATATATTTATTTAAATAATAATTTTTTCTCATTACCTCAACATCAGAATATTCTAGTGGTTGAAATGTTTCAGTTACGTAAAATTCCAAATTAACATATTTGAATAAAAAAGATAGCCGAATCCCGGCTAATGAAGCAACAAAATGATGGATTCTTCTAGGATTGAGCTACGTTTCCTTTGAAAAGTGCCTTGGGTACTTTTAAAGCTCTTTTTGTTGATTTTAACCGCAAAATTATCTCCCCTCCCATCACCCAAAGTGGGATAACATGATAGTATAGCATCAAGTGAGATATTATCTCATCTCTTGATGATAACAATTGAGGTGTGGAGGCTCAAAAAGGTGAGATCAGATATCAAAATATAGCTTTATAGGGTGATGACTCATTTACCAATAGGACATCTATTTGAGATATTGTGATTTCAGTTCTCTATGATAATTTCAAGGACTTTTGATGCTTTTGAGCCACTAAATAACCGATGTGTGGTAAGTCTGATTCATATTAAATCTGTCGAAACTCCAAGTTCTCCTAAGAAGTAGTGTTGAAGTTTCGAAGAGGCGGTGCTTGAGTGTCTCTCTTGTTACTTGACCGAAACTAAAATTTACAAAGTTCGTAACCAAGAACCCTCTTGTTTCCTCTAGTGTAGCTGAATAAACAATCAATCTATTCGCAAACATTTTTGTTTTATAATGGAGAAAGTGCTGAACGCTAAACAACGATCTCAGATTCATGTTGCGCGTATTTTGTTTTATAAATATTTTTAACTATTTTGGAAGAAATGAAATTTTCAAGAATTGGATAAGAAATAATTTTGCTACTCAAAGCTGTAACTTAACAAAATATTTTTCATCCTTAATTATTTAAATTTAAATGTTTTCCTGGAGAAATAATGTTTGTAAAATTTAGTGTGAAAACCAATATTACAGTTTCCTGACCAATAAAAGCTACGGACATTTAAAATTTAAATTCGGGTGGAACAAAGAGATCAAAAAAGAAGACTTATAGGTAATGCAATAATATGCTTCCTATTTAATACAAATGTAAATGTAGAAACATAACAATATTTATCCTTCATATAATTAATTAGAATTTTCAGTAAATTATAGTTTCAAAGCATTGGACCATTTATGTATGCAATCTTGCTTATGAAACGATATTTTGGAGGGAAATAAACCCTTTCGTAATATGTATTGGGATGTGATATCACCTAAAAAATATCGTATCAAAATCCATTATGATATAAGGCTATTTTTTTTATTTCTAATAAATAATATTTTCAAATCAAAAGCTGTGTGGTTATAATTTCTATCTGCACTATCATTTAAAAAGACAGGAATTCCTTATTTGTCATTTTTCATGCCTTTTAAAGAGCATTAGTTTAACATTAGTTATAGATCCTGTAACAGATATTATATAATTGTAATATTTCATAAAAGGAGATAGAAAATTGTAAAACAAAATTAATCTTACTCGTAAATGAAAGACAAAGCAAAAAATATTTTTGGTATTTATTTTTATATGTGTCCATAAAAGTAAATAATTATTCCTTTTTTATTTAGAATTAACATGTTTAAGAGCAATAAAGTATATTTTTAAAATGTTTTATATTTATCATTGTAATATACAACGCAAAACAAACACTCACACACACAAATATAAGAAATTAAACTCAAAGAAAAAAAAAACTATTGTATTTATAAAGATCTACAATAATCATTTTAAAGTCTGAATGCCTACTTGATAGAATGTTTCTCTGTTATAGATATCAACTAATTCATTCATTATTATTATATTTAATTCCATTCTTAATATTGAAAAAAAAAAGATGAAAAAACTATAAACATTATTTATTTGGGTGTTTAGAAAATAACCAATATGGTATTAAAATTAATTCAATAATTCGATTCTTTTTGACTTTTTCCAATAATTTATTAATACTGATTATTATAGTTCACTAAGTCAATGAACATGAAACCCTATTATAATTTAAGCAAACAATAATAACGGACTAATTTATTTATATGCATACAAATGTATGAAAATAAGTTGAAAACTACAGAAATGCAACATCAATTGTGGCCACGGTAGCCTAGTGGTCAAGGTTTCGTTCAGTTGCGGGTTCAATCATTGGCTGCCAAAGACCCGCCGTGTAGCCGGGGCTGATGCACGTAAAGTCTGTCGGGGCCCAAAGTCCTCCCGCATTGGTGTGGATGTTAGGAGAGGGGGGTGCCAGCACAGGTGTCGTTCTCATCACTTGACCGTGTTTCAAAATTACGAGGTCCGTCGCCAATAGCCCTCATGTTGCTTCTAGTGCGACGTTAATAAAACTAAACTAAGCAACATCAATTGTAATTCTAAAAAGCAAATATAATATAGATTTTATTAAATGCCATTTGATGTTCTTGCATCCAAGATGATTCGTTAATGATAGATAGTAAAAAAAGAAAGATTTCTCATGTAAGCATTTGTTGCTATATTTTAAAATGCTAATAATATAAATTAATAAGTTTAATACTTTTTCTTTTCTTTTCTAGGAAATAAGGGAAACATAATATTAAATGAACTATTAGACAATTTATGTGCAAGTAATTAAAAAAAAAGTTATTATCATAAAGTAAAAATAATTTTGAGTACTTATTCTACAAAATATTGCATTTTAATCGTCATTTATTTCAAATACAGTGTTTTTTGCAAAGCAATTTGGAGATAGAATGTTTCAAAAAATAAGATGAACTATTTTTCAAAACTTGCAGTTTTCATTTTGCTTTCGAGAACGCTTTCTAATTAGATAATTTTGTCGTCTTCTCTTTTTCAAAGATTCCTTTCAAATCGATGTTAATGAGATACCACCGGTTCCGTCCAATTCTTGATTATCTGAGTTCAATATGATTCCTAACAACTGCTGACTCTACTTTATTTAAGCCAAATTCCTCTCCGATGATGGTAATTTTATCAACAAATACGTCTTACTGTTGATTAAACCTTAGACAATTCCTATACTAATGTGGGTATATATAACACATAGATATTTTCTTTAATTTAACCAATTCATAGTCGATTTACACTTGTAAATACTCATGTGATATTATCTAAATCGAAGAGAATGCTTTCTATGCTGCAATTTGAAAGACAAGTTAGTTTACAAGAAAACAAATTCTTGTTGGACAGTTCTTTATTCTAAGTGTACTGGAAATAAAAGTTATATACATTTTTTTTAAATGGAATGTGTTATGCACATCTGATTATGATTGCAGTTAATATAAATTAAAAAAAAACTAAATGCTGTAATACACATACTTCTGGCGACTTCTTAATTCATTTTTTGATGTCATTTGGACTGCGGAGCTATAAGGAGAATTGAAGAAAACGAGTAGACAATCTTTTCTCCACTCACTTAAGTTTTAAATTTGTAAATGTTAAGTTTGAGATAAATGAGTGGTTCTTTGCCTCTCAAAAAGGACTAGAGTTGATAATATGAAAAAATCGTTTGCTTAAATGATTATGGAAGAGATGGGAAGGTTGGCAGTGCTGGTATTATTTAAAGTATCGGGAAAAGGCAAAACGTTGCATACCTCCATGTGCATTTGAACAAAAAAACTTGAATCACTCACAGGAGTAGCGACGACTTCTGTTTTAAGAGGTGAAAGTCGCAGGCTTTTTGTTAATGATGTAAATAATCGTACCGGTTCTCTAGTTGATACAGGTAGTGATGTTTCCTGTTATCCTAAATCGTATGTAATTAAAGGTAATTTGGAAACTGATTTCTTTTTATACGCAGCTAATGATTCTAAAATTGCAACTTTCAGTTCTAAATTATTGACACTTGATGTAGGTTTAAGACGTAATTTTCAATGGTCTTTCATTGTCGCTGAGGTTACCAAGCCTATTATCGGTGCGGACTTTCTAGAACATTTTGGTATACTGGTTGATTTGAGAAAACGCTGTTTGGTTGTTCCTTTAACTGATTTAAATGCTAGGGGCAAAACTACTTTAAGTAATGTCCCAGTAGTAAAAACCATTGTCGGGAATTCCGAATACTTGGATCTTTTGCGTAAGTTTAAAGAGATTACACAGTTGAACGTTTCCTTTAAAAATACAATTAAGAACGATACTGTGCATTTCATCCCTACAGTTGGACCCCCCGTTGGTGCTAAAGCTCATCGGTTAAATCCAGCTCAATTGAAAATCGCAAAACAAGAATTTGAGTATATGATGGAGAGAGGTATTTGCAGGCCATCGAAAAGTAATTGGTCTAGTCCCTTGCATATGGTTCCCAAAGGATCATCAGAATGGAGACCTACGGGAGATTACAGGGCTTTAAATCGTATCACAATACCCGATAAATACCCTATTCCTCACATTCAAGATTGCATGTATATGTTAAAAGGAAAAAAGGTATTTTCAAAAATAGATTTGGTACGTGCTTATTACCAAATACCTGTGCAACCTCCAGATATACCCAAAACTGCCATTATTACCCCTTTCGGACTTTTCGAATTTCCATTTTTAAACTTTGGTCTTTGTTCTGCCACGCATACTTTCCAAAGGTTCATCAATGAGGTTTTGAGAGGACTAGACTATTGTTTCCCTTACTTGGATGACATCCTAATTGCCAGTGAAAATCATATCGAGCACAAAATACATTTTGAAGAAGTTTTCACGCGATTTAAAAACTATGGTATCGTGTTGAACGAGTCCAAAATGCGACTTTGGGAAAGACACAATAGATTTTCTTAGGCATACAATTAATGATAAAGGATGTACTCCTCATAGTGAAAAGGTTCAAGCAATAGTAAATTTCTCAAAACCCGTTATTATTTCTGACTTGCGTCGGTTTTTAGGCATGGTAAACTATTACCATAGGTTCATCCCAAATATCGCATCTATTTTGTCACCGTTGAATCAACTGTTAATCGGTGCAAAAAAAAACGTGACAAAAGGGAGGTTCAGTGGAATCCGGAAAGGTAGAAAAGCTTTGAAGAGATTAAAACTGCTATGGCGAATGCAACGCTTTTATACCATCCTTCAGTAGATGCAAAAATAGCGTTAGTTACAGATTGCAGTGATTTTGGTATGGGAGGAGTAATTTCTTCTGATGGTCCTAGACCTCTTGGATTCTTTTCAAAGAAGTTATCATCTGCTCAATGCAAATATTCTACTTACGATCGAGAATTATTGGCAGCTTATAGTGCAATACAACAGTTTCGACATCTGTTAGAAGCTCGTATTTTTACTTTATACATAGATCATAAACCTCTTATCTTCGCGTTTTCACAGAAACATGAAAAGGCCCCTCCCAGACGATTGAGACATCTAGATTTCATTTCGCAATTTACTACAGACATTAGGTACTTACCAGGTAAGGGTAATGTTGTAGCTGACACTTTATCAAGGATTAATGAAATACAGTTTTAATCACTATCTGATTTGGAGTTATGGTCAAAGTTTCAGGAAAAAGACGAGGAGTTGAAATCTATTTTAGAAGGTAGCACGGAATTCAGTGGTAAGTTGATAAAGGTACAAATGCCTGATGGCGCTAAATCGTTATATGCAGATAGCTCTACAGGCGTTAACAGATTCTAGGTTCCACATCAGTTAAGACGCAAAGTTTTTAATGAGTTACATAGTTTATCGCACCCAGGGATGCGCGCTACTAAACACCTCATAGCATCTAAATATGTTTGGCCAGGTATGAATAGGGATATAGGCATGTGGGGCAAAACTTGCATCGATTGTCAGCAGTCTAAGGTACACTTACACACCAAGACCCCTTTAGCGCAATTCCTTGTACCTGACGAGAGGTTTGCACACGTCCATCTAGACATAATTAAATTGCTTCTTGTGCGCGGTTATAAATACTGCCTTACAATGATAGATAGATTTACTAGGTGGCCGATGCATCTCCTATGCCAGATATGGAAGCGAGACGGTAGCTAGAGCATTTGTTAACACTTGGGTTTCTCGATTCGGCATGCCTCAGAGGTTGAGTTGTGATAGGGGTGGGCAATTCGAATCTGGTCTTTTTGAGTGTTTGTCAAAACTTCTGGGTATTCATTTAACTCCTACTGCTTCTTATACCCCACAGTGCAACAGAATTATCGAATGCCTTCATCGACCATTGAAACAAGCTTTGACTTGTCATCAAGGAGAATGTTTGGATGCACTGCCTCTTGCCCTGTTGGGTCTCCACACGGTCTTGAGGGAAGATCTTAATGAATCGACTGCTGAATTAGTCTACGGATCAAGTCTTCGTCTTCCTGGTCAACTGTACGAGGAGAAAAACAATGATAGATGCCCTGACTAATTATGTAGTAAGGTTACAATGGCTGATCAGAACTGTCAGTCCTGCCCTTCCTCTACGTCATAGCCCTCAACGAATTTATGTTCCTAAAGATTTGCAAACATGTAGTCATGTCTTCGTCCGCAGGTCTCCATTCAAGAAACCATTAAAAATTCCATATGAAGGTCCATTCAAGGTGGTTCGTTGCCAGCCAAAGGATTTATCGTCCTTATTAAGGGACTAAAGCGTCTTATTGCTATGGATCGTTTGAAACCTGCATTCAATTTGGGCGCATCGAATGAACCGTTGGAACAGGAACAAACTGCTTATCATACAAGATCCGGCAGGAGGGTAAAGTTACGTCCCCCTTCTTAAGACTGGAGGGAGAGTCATGTGGCGACTTCCTAAGTCTTTTTTTGATGTCATTTTGACTGCGGAGCTGAAAAGAGAATTGAAGAAAGAGATCAGACGATCTTTTCTCCACTCACTTAAGTTTTAAATTTGTAAATGTTAAGTTTGAGATAAATGAGTGGTTCTTTGCTTCTCAAAAAGGACAAGAGTAAATATTACGAAAAAGTCGTTTACTTAAATGATTATGGAAGAGATTTACTCCTGTGCGATTGGCAACAAAAACATTATTATTATTATGTTTTGTTCTATAAATTTTAGAATCGGTCTAGTGTTGTAATGATTGGAGATGTTTCTGTTTATATTAAAATAAGTATTATTTAAAAGCTCCAATTAACTTCCTGAAATGTTTCTAGAGTTCTTAACGTACGAAAGTGAAACCCAGATATTGCAAACAACACACGATTCCCAGAAAAAGTAAATTCATATCTCTGACACATCTGATAACCTCTGACACACCTACTCACAACCTACTGAACTAGTCAATAGATGTTGACTAGTTCAGTAGGTGTTAATCGTTGGTAAATAAGCATGGGTCTGAACAGAGTTCTTCATGAATTAGAGTTTTTAATCAATATTTATGAGAATCTATTTTTTTTCAAGAACTAATTCAGACAGGTGAAAAAATCTTCAGGAATCTACACCAAAAGGGCATGTTTTATGCTGCGGCATCTGATTATACCAGATGTCCTAATCTGTGTTGCACTGCAAGTATCTTGATAACCTTCATACCAAATATCGATTTAAGCATTGTCTTCACCAAGAGCAATTTTAATTTATTGGGATTCTTTGGACCACTTTGACGTTACTTTATAACCTGTTACAAAGCCACTCAACAGGTTGATAACACAGCCTATTCTAATGTTTGACGTATATCTCTTCGTCAACCAACTTCCATCATAAGATACTCCAAAGTAATTGTTTCTCGAACTGTAAGCGTTTTTATAGCCTTGCGAATATCAAGCAACATTTGATTTCCTTCAAGAGATTATCAATAAAGAATTTTTGCATCCTAGCAATTAAAAGTTACACTAGCCATTATATGAAAATTCATATACATGTAAAATTTCTCCAACGCTGAGTAGTCGATTTCCAAATCCAATATGTTTTGCACTGATCTCTTAGTTTAGTTTAGTTCTTACTAACGTGCACTAGAAACAACATGAGGGCTATTGGTGACATAATTTTGAGCTTCGGTCAAGTGACGAGAACGACACCTGAGCTGGCACCTCCCTCTCCTAACTTCCACATCACGCACACTGGAGGACTTTGGGCCCCGACAGATTTAACGTGGATCAGCCGCGGCTACACGATGGGTCTTTTGCAGCCAAGGCTCGAACTCGCGACTGAAAGAAAACTGCCTGCCACGAATCCGAAATCTTGACCACTAGGCTACCGCAGCCACTTTGCACTGATCATATATTTATATCAAATAGAACATTAGAAATTTGAGGCTTGTTATCGTAACTTGATACTTGATGCAATTCGGTATAAACCGTCTTACTTTTAATTTGATCAGAATTAACACATAAAGCATTCCATTTCTATGTTTTAAACTATGTTTTATATATATACTGCAACAAGATTGCACAGGAAATTTGTAAACAAATCACTTCAGTATCTACTAAAAGGTAGTTTAGTACATCCAGAAAATCTTCACTTTGATCATTTTATCTGTTATACTTGTATTCAAAACATTTGTATTCTGAAGTTTTATAGTAATATTAGCAGAAGGCTGATTTTCCAAATTCTTTTCACTAGAGTTTCCTCTCTTCGAAACATTACGTCTCTTAGCAAATCGAGAAGACAGGTATTTTCTCAGCAAGAAAAATTTTAAAAAATGAAACTCCAAGCTTTTAAATTTTTAAACTTTTTTTAAAAAAAAACAAATAATGGTCTTGAAACATTTATCAATCTTAGTTAAGTAACTACGAGAATTTAAAAGAATACATAAAACTAACAAACCGGAAAGTTTTTAACAGTGAAAATTAGTTGATAATCATTCCCTGAAGGTATTGATTTATTCAAAATATATCGAAATAAAAGTATTTCAAAAGGAAACCGAAACTAACTCCGCCCCTTCAACTGTCACATTTTGAGACTGACTTTGCTCAAAAAACTTCCAATATTTTGAAAACTACTGGATATCAGTTGTGACATTTATGGCTAAGCTTCCCAAACATAAGGGTCACCAAAAATTCAAAAGCTATTTTTTTTTATTTGTTTGTCATATTTAGGGTAATGTGTTGCTTTAATTTTCTTCAAATACTTTCAGAATTCCACCTTTAAAAGTTACGTTCTTATTATACAATAAAATAATTCTTATTGCCCTTTTAAAAGGCATTTGTATGATGAATATTTTACAAACTTTATATTAACTGTTTTATTGAACAACTATTGAAGCTACTTGTAGCCTTTACATATTTAATAATTTCTTTTTTTCTTTGAATTCGAAGGTGTCTTGATTGTGTATAAGCGTTTCAAGTGATAATTATTTAAGGATTTATGATAAGAAGAAAGTCTCGTAAAAACGACTGTAGTAAAAGTAATTTTATAAACTTTTCGATTCTCTTCAACTCATGGATAATTGTTCAATGCAGAAAACCTTTAATATTATTTCTTACGAATTATTAATTTTTATGCTGTTATTAACTGAATGCTCTCTTTCACACACATCAGGGATGTTTAGTAAATATGATGCTGTTTATTTCACTTTTTCTCAACTTATCAAAGCTTAACTCGAGGAACAGAAATCTGTGAGTGAGAAATCCTGTTACTCTAGAGGAAAGGCAGAGTTAGTTCAGCGCTTATTACTTTATTTTAATTGTTTCTGAGCACCAGGTCGATTAGCAGTATTTGGGATAAATTTAGTTTGCTAATCAGATTTAGTTAATTAAGTAGATAAACTTGGAGAAAGAATCAGAAACAAAGCAGAATAAGTATTTATATGGGAAGAAACCCCCTTGGAGACTGTAGATCAGGAAACCCTAAAGCGTGTCTACAAAACTACCTTCGCTTTCTGAGCTATTTACTGAAGAGAAGGGAGGTAAATATTTAATTACATTGGCATTGTCGCTAACTCTGTCGATTTTATCCGTCTCTGTACATAATGGAATTAATAAATAATTAGGCTTGATATGTGAGGTTTCAAATAAAGGTTAATAATTTTGGTTCAATGTTTAATTTTTTATAAACTATGATCCTCTTTCTATTTTAATAATTGCTTGGATAGTTGTAAATTTCAGAAACAAATCAAAATTATAGAAACAAATAAATAGAGCACTCATTTTAAGTAAGATAAAGTAATTGACTTTCTTTAAAAAAAAATATGCTTTTTCAGTTAAAAATATTCTGACCACATTTTGAAATTTTCTCTTAAGAATTTTCTTCACACGAATGCATGTTTCCGAATTACATGTTTAGTACCTTCACTGCTCTTGTAGAAGAATGCATGTCTTATATTGCAGTAACGGCAAGATTACTAGCATTACAAAAATTCCGAATAAATCAAAATAAATTTAGATAACTTGTTAAATTAGAAGGAAAAATATATATTTATGATAAACTAAAAATACAATTTTTTATCTTTTTTTCTTACGATTTCTTGAATATGCCTGTATTCATCTAGAGCCACCAAAAGAATCTTATTTTTACATAAGAAGGTTATTCAATAAGTCCCTAAAAATTCCAAGAAACGGTACTCATAGAATCGAAAATGGTTTGTTTTTATAAGCATCATGACTTACTAGACAGCTGTCTAAGTATCCTTTACTAGTATTCGTGATAATGACGCTTTCCGCATCTCAACAATTCTTCCTCGTAATTTTTCCAGCCGATAAGATCACCCTCACCAGTTTTGGAAAAAATTAACCTGAAGCAACTCAATGTTTTGATTTTTGCATGATTTCCAGTATATAATGATGAATCCATATGTCATCGACGGTGACAACTCGATGCAAAATGAAGTTTACAACTTCACTTAGCAGCAATTAAATTCAGATTTTGCAGCAAACGACTTCCAAATCAAAACTCAATCATTGTCAAATTTATCTCCGCTCCGTTTAACTGATGTCAGCACCCAATAGTAACAACTAGTTACCTTAATGATGTCATCTATCTTCAAATACAAATACTTTTTGAGCCACCATCGCATCAGAACCTTCTTTTATTAATAATAAAAAGAAGGAAGCGGGAATCGTTTCATGTAAATTCCTATCGTCCACAGCAGCTCCTTGGTGCACTTGGCTCCCTTATGGCAAAGGACGTGATGATTGTATTTTCGCGGAGATTGAAATAGAAATAATAATATTTTATACACTATTTAAAAGACAATAGAATTTCAAGTTTAAGCACTTAAAGATAAGAATGAATAACGGAATTATTGTAATGAATAATTTGAAATAATAATTTTTAAAGCATGAATGGTAAAAAATTATATCAGTTATCTCTGTAATTTAACTCAAAGTTTTTTTTTTTTTTTTTTCATTTTGAATTGTGTTTGAAATTTAACAATGTCACAAATTAATTTATCTCGTATTAAACCTATCTTGTGAATAATTTTGGTATGATTAGTTGGGCAGTATAATTTATTTTAGTTCGCAATTACGTTACATTTTAATTATGCTAGATAATATTATATACGCATAGGTAATACACTATTCTGCATAGTTCCCTATATTAAGATTTTATTTAGTATCTATTTAAAATTTTACACCAGTTTCAATCGAAATTTCCCTGCCCTCAGAAATCTACGTCGGAGGTAAATTTTTCCGTAGCATCTTTAGTTAACTAATTAACTAAAATAGTTTTCGTTAATAAATTAAAAAATTTCAACAGTCCAATAATGTTCCTATTATACCAATTTTATGATCCCTTTCTCATTACAGTGTGCCATTATCTTTCAAATACACTAATATAGGATTTTTCTCCAAATAAAATTTTAACTTTACAACACAATATCTAACGCAGCATATGATACTTTCTTAATCCGAACAACTCCTTCTTTTCTCGAACGTAAAGGAAAAGGAAGGAAGTATTAAATTTAAGTTAATTTGCTCGTCGGTCCGTGTGAAATGCTGCAACAGAACCAATTAGGGGGGAGCCATTAAGGGGAGATGGGAAGGACTTGGTTACGGATGATTAACGCCATCTTCTTCGTTTCCTTTCGACTTTTGCTCTGGGTCTCAAGGTACTGGAAATTCAGTTAAGAGACATCCAGAAACTTGGAGAAGACTTCCTATCGCTTTTAAAAGGGAACTTTTCAATAAGTTATTATTCACCATCGTTGCGTGCTGCAATTTATCAGAGGATCTTTAACTCGATGTCTAACTTGAGAAAAAAATCAATCTCTCTCCACTGAAAAAGAACAGCTTTCAAAATTCATGCTAAAAACTTATTATTCGACTCCTATTTACAGAAAATTCTAATGGAAATAAACAAATATAATTATTAAAAATTGAATATAGGGTGTTGAAACAAAATAACTTCACTGTACTCATTAATTATTCTAATATGTATCAATTTTTTCTAATAACTTTACTAAACCTAAGGAATTTTAATTTCCTTTTTCGAAGTCTACAATTATTGATTTTTGTCTCATTTTTCATTTATAAGTCAAAATTAATCCATTTATGATAAATTATTTGTACTGATTTGGACTGCATAGTATATTTTGCATTTGGATAAAAGAAAGAAAGATTTTATGTTTGAAAATATAAGAAAATTCTTCAGTCATTATGCATAACATACGGCGTTTCTATTCTTAAATGAAATTCCAAAACGCCATAAATGAATGTCTTGGTATTTTAAAATAATGGATTAATCGCAACGAAACAATGTTAATAATAGCGGAAGAATTTCGATCCATACCTGACGAATGTAGTTATTACGGTTTATATCACTTGCTATATATATATATATATATAAATATACATATACATAGAAAATGTTACTTTTCACAAAATGCAAAGTCTTGAATATCATTTTAAAGAGAATTTAAAACTGAATTCAATTCAAAAAACAAAATTCAAATATTTGCAATACAAAAAAGTTAATCTGCACCAATTATCGGTATAGTTACATTAGATATTGATGTTTGCAGTAAGTAATCTGTACTTAGTTAAGTATTATTTTTCTTATTACAGTTTCACATGGATGTTTCATTGAGCTCACAACAGTTTTAAGCACTTCTTTCGTTATTACATGATGCCAGGAAACAATTATATCTTCAATTAGTTCTTTTTTATTTGATGTGTGCCTCATTCTGACTAGAATTTACAAACGGTGCCACAAGTTTTCGATAGGATTGAGGATAGGACTGTTTCTTGGCCAGGACAACAATTCAAAGCTCTTCGTACAAAACTACTCTTTTGATATTTTTTGCTGTGAGGCAGGCCAAACCACTCAAATAATTTAATTGATTTAAATTCGACATCATTTGCTTACCTGCTTCTCAGCATGTTTGGAAGATTCTCCTGGTGAGCCGTAAAATGTATGTTGACTTTAATTAGTCGAATTCTCTTCTAAATTCGAATCAGTTAGCGTGAAGATTGTGATGAGTGTTTAATTTAGTTTTAGTATTAGTAGTAGGGAAATATATAATCGTTATAGTCATTGCTTGTAGAATACTTATTTAACTGGAGACGAGCTAGTGTTGTTATTAATATTAAGAGCCACAGTGACGGAATAAATAATTAGCCAAAAAATTCTTTATCACTTTATTCAATTTTAGAATGGGCAAAATCAAAACAATTTACTAACGTGGAGAGTTTGCTTGATCGTATCCTTAATCAAATATTGTAATAAAGAACTCTACTGATCTTAAATAGTACAAATATCTGACTTAAAAGATTCATGTATATTGTCTTAGCATATCACCTAACAGTTTCTTCCATTAATATAGTGTGCCTGTCAATCTAATTCCTCTACTTCTCCTGCATCTAATACGTCTCTCTCACCTTCAAACACTATCTATTAACTTCTATTCTTCATGCATTTTGAATAGTAATTTGTTTTTGTTACTGTTCTTTCATAAGGCGAGTTTCTTACTTCAAATGAAGAAGAAAAGTAACATCAGAAGTTAGTTAAAGGGAAATGCGCTGGAATAACCTGTGCAAACTTATCACTTGTAGATGCCTTGTTTCAATTCAAACTTTTGACTCAGAATTTTTGAAGTACTTTAAATTACCTGAAAGCCAAATGGATTATTAAACAGATAGGATTTTGTAAAACAGTTTTTGTAAATTAATTTTGAAATTTTTTCATTATATTTAATCGCAGCTAAGCTTTTTTAAAACTTTTGAGTAGTGTATTAAATAGTATTTATTTTTCCATTTCGTTCATTCTCTGCTTTTCCCCCCACATTTTGAAATTAATACCCCAATGAAATAGAGATGTCGTCTCACATTGGTAATTTAAAACAGTTGTGTTCATTTAATGTGATTTTTTTTGTGGATTTCCTATCTGTGTCAGAAAAATCTGTCTTTTGTATTTAAAGAAAGTTGAATTAAGTGAAAAAAAAGTTAATCCCTCAGTAACCAATTAGATTAAGTCCAGAAAAAAATAGAAAATTAATGTTTTTTTAATAAATTAATTTTTAAAATTTTTGATTTATTAGTTTGATTCGAAAAAAAGTATAAAAAGTCTATTTTTTAGGCTCTGCAACAAAACAAGATATGTAACTATAGGATATGCAAATAAAAACGTAAGTGTTTGTTGAGAAAATAGCAGCATCTTAAGATTTTTATGGCTTACCCTTTTAGAAGCTGAAAAAGATAAGAAATTTACTTAAAAATATTGCAATAACTTTTATTGTCATAAATTTTATGTTTATTCATCATAAAAAAACAGGTCTTTCTTCCGATTTATTTAAATCTGAATTTTGATTTCCATTTGTTGTTCTTAATGTCCTGTTAAAGTCATGTTTTATAAAGATATGTACTTTAAAAAAATTCATCGTATCCTTTCTGTCATTTTTGAAATTGTTCCATGATGAGGATCCAGTA
This sequence comes from Nephila pilipes, assembly GCA_019974015.1. NCBI lineage: Eukaryota > Metazoa > Arthropoda > Arachnida > Araneae > Nephilidae > Nephila > Nephila pilipes. The sequence goes on along the minus strand of BMAW01034875.1, from coordinate 224,743 downwards.
ATGGTTGATTTATACCATTTAAGATTATTAGCCTACCTATCATTTTTTCATTTGTATGAAAGGTATCAGCATCTTCAAAATTGTATGTTATATATTCTTTCAATTAATCTATTTTTATTATTTTAAATGACAGAGTGTTTTAGGTTATTAAAGAAAAACTATTTAAATAGTTTTATAACTTAATAATTTTCATAAAGACTTCCATGCAATGTTTTTATGTTTTAACCAAAGTTTAGATATTTTAAATTAAAAGTAAGCTTGTATATAAACTAAATAAAAATTTGCTTTCTTTTATTGTATGAAATTCAAACAATCTTAATAAGTAACACCTACGATTATTAAGAATCAGTTGTTTTTCAGTTTTACCAGCAAATATCGAAAAAAAGAAGAATTCAATTTTTATTTCCAAGTCTATGTAAAATAATATTGATAAAAAGTGGACTTAATCCCAATTACTTCTGAAATTATTATTCAACATATTCAGAAGCTACTAAAAAAAGGTATGACTTATCTAAAAAACCCTTGAAGGAACGTGTAAATCAATCCTTTAATAACAAAGAAGAATATTACTTACTTCATTAAAATGTATTAATATCAAAAAATGGACTTAACCGCATTCGCTGACGACGACTCATAGATGTAACTTAAGTATTTATTTAAAACATTTATTTCTTGATAAATTTCTTTCGCATTTATTTTTCTCACATTAACATGGATTTTTGTAAATATATATGTGAGGAACTAAACAAATAGGGATTCAAAACTATATTAACGAGAGCCAAACTGTTTATCTCGTCCAACAATTGCAATCGTGAAATCAATAATGAAATCAAGAGGCTTACAATATTTACTTTTTCAAACGATAATTGTGAAATAGATATACGAAAATTAGATTTAAGGTACTTGTTTAATTACTATCCTAAGCTAACTTAATAAACTTGTGTTTATTTGTATGTATAATTTCTGAAAACACCTACGCTTCGAAACTATGAAAGGCTCAACAAAATGTAAGCAATAATCGATGTGTAAATGCTAAATTCCTTTCCTATGTGATTAGCAGACACCCTGTTTCTCACTTCAAATAAAGATTGCTTACATCCGTCTTGGAATTTCACACAATTAAACAACACAACATCATCCTTTATTTCTTCCTATTAACCCTATCACAAACCCCTAGGATGTATCTGAACGCGCACAATCATTTTCAGTTTCCTGCGTGAAAATTCGATCAGCATTAGTAGGGGGAAATTAACGAACTTCTATTATACGGAGCCACGCAGCAATAAGTTTCGCATTAAACACCGAGCACTTATCAAATCCTTCACATTTGTTCTGTTCCGAATAAGGGGAAGACATTAAGATTCAGATAACTGAGGTCGTAGATTCGAATATGCTTGAGTGAGAACTTCATAGTTGTCTTAATCGCCCATTATGGTAAAGATGATAAGTTTCAGGGCGTGTATGTGAGCGACATTAGAATTGGACATAAATAAAATGTTTCTGTTGCATACAAGAGTAATCATTGTGCACTGATTAGATATTAATGTGTTAAATTGTACATACGTTGCTTTCTTGTTTGCATGGGAATAAAGATTGCTTTTTTGTGCATTGCTTTGTGTCTTTACGCGTATACTTATTTCCAATATAGAAAAGTAATTACGGAATGAATTGATGACAGTCAAAATATATTTAAATTTTATATTGAATGTAATATTAATCAAATCAAAATATTAAATCCTATCATTTAAATTAATTTGTAATTTACTTAAACTACTTAACAGAAAAATAAATTAATCACATTATTTATTTTTCTACACATAATTACTACAGTTAAATAAGTTTTCCACAGTAGTGAGTCTAAATTTTAATAATATAAAACATGCTTTTTAATTAATGTTATTAAAAATTACAATGATGTTAATAGAGTACTCGTAATTTTGAGTTACAAATAATGAAAATTAAATTAACATCAAATAAGAAGAATGAAGCCTTATCTGACATCTTAAGCATCATAAACCATGTTATATAATATAGAGAGCTTACTTGCTTGCAACATAACAATACCACAATTGTCTTTGCTGTGATCGAAACAGTGATATCAATCATACATATCATGGAGTTCCGCCGCGTATATCACAAAGTTCTGTAGATACAAATGTGTAGTCTCTGTATAAGGGTATAAATAAAGCAATATATATACATAATAAATTAATACAAAATGTATAAATAAATGAATGTATAAATAAAGCATACTTCAAAAATATTTGTAACAAAATGATTTATCGAAGAATCATTAAGAAAAGTCAAAAAATTAAGTAATTTGTAATTTTTTTGTATTATATCGTGATTTATTAGTCTACTTTTGTAACATTTAGTAATAGAAAATTTGTAAATTCTACGTTACATTTAGAAATGAAATCCTGCTTTAAATATAATAACGATAGGATGAGACAGACGATGACATGAAAAATAATGCATCAGTATCTTATAACTATTTGCACATCAGTTCTTGTTCCGATAGGCAAACGCATAACAAAAATGACAACGTTATGTTTAATTCGCGTTTTATTAATAAACGTTAACAGTAACATATTCGGCAAGAAAGCCTGATACATTCGCAGCTAAACCTGAAAAGCTCAGTAATTTCTTTTGAGATAATATGAATAATGCTTCATTAAACCCTTTTGGTGCTACAGTACCTTCTCTATGTTTAGATAAAAAATTGCGAAAGATATCAAATAGCTAAACTTGTTAGACTAGATAATAAGCGCAAAGTATTTAATATTTCCAATAAATTTTAAAAACATTTCTATTATACAAATTTTGCATGTTAATAAAATTAAGTTCACGACTTGCTCTCGACCTTATTCTACTTGAACGTATTAAAAAAAAGTACATACATGCTGATACATATCGAAAATAGGGTTTTTGTATCACCGAATCAGACTTCTTTCTATATGTTTCCTACCTTTAAGAATATAGGTACTCTGATATGTTCGTATCCGACGATACTAGAGTACCTTTAGTAAAAGAAGCTTTACGATAGATTGTTGTCTGATCCATTAAGACTGGAAGTTTGCTTTTGATCTCAAGAAAGATGGAAAGAAAGTTTCTTTTCTCTGAAGACGATATTTTCGAGAGTTTCTTATAGCCTTTGAATCGTTTTTTCCCCCGAAGAATGTATTTCTGTGTAGCACAATCTAATATAAGAATCAATATCAGTGTAATTCAAAGTAACTAAGGAATGAATACAATTAGAGTGCTTGATTTGCTTTTTTATAAATAAATAATTATTTTTTAATTAAGAGTTTACGAGGTGGGTTCAAAAAGTATTTGTTTTTAACTATATGATTGCGCTGTTAAGGCAAGCTAGTGTTACTATTGTTCGTTGCAATCTGCCAAACAGCATCATAACAAATTTTACATTAATTAATGGGCATTTTATGGCCATCATTTGCGACGGGTTATCTTCATTTCGCGTGGAGTGTCACCATCGGTAAGATTTAGATTTATCCTTCTACACCGGGAACCAAGCAATAATCAAAGCAATGGGTTGCTTTGGGCGAATCTGTTCCGAAGAAGACGAAGATAGTATCAACGGCCGAAAATGTTATGTCAATGTTTTCTTGGGTTGCGAAGGAATGCTTTTATAGACATCTTCAAAAAAGGAAAAACGATCACTGAATAATAATACAATTTGTTATTCCATATACACTCTATGACAAAAAAATCCCGATTCACTAAGAAGGAGTTGTCCGACGGAGACAAAAATTGACAAATAGGAAAATTATGTACAGAATAGAAAATGATTATAATTTTAGAAAAATTGACTGATTTCTTTCAGAGTTACATAGTTACAAAGAAACGAGATCAAAAAGGTGTTGATCCACCTCTAGCCTGCATGCAAGCTGCCACACGACATGCATAGAGTAATAAAGCTTTCTGATGGTCTCCTTCGGTATTTCTTGCCAAATTTGCTCCAATAGTCGGGATAGATCATCGACATTTTCTGTTAGATGCAATCACCTTCCCATCATATCCTAGACATGCTCGATTTTAGAGATATCTGACTGGCAAAGGAAGTTTTTGACAAGCTGTAAGACAACTCGTGCCGCATGTGTTTGACAAGCTGTATAGCAACACGTGCCTAATATGGTTTGGCATTATCGTGCTGAAAAATAAAACCAGGGTACTGCAAAAGGAACGGTAGCCAAACAGGTCTCAGAATGTCGTCAACGTACCACTGTGCTGTAAGTGTACCTTTAATGAAGACCAAAGGGGTCCGGCTCTCAAGGGAAATGGCATAACAAGCCATAAATCCCAGTTAAGGGGCTATGTGGAGTGCAATAGTGAAAGTAGGATCTGCACGCGTTATACGTCCTCAGTCAGGTTCATTCCAATCTGTTCAAGCCACGCACCACTGTAATCTGGCTCGACGGTGTGCAGGCGTGAGTGGCAGGTGGCGTAGCAGTCTGTACCAGCGTAGATTTCGCTCTATCAGCCATTTGTGAATGGTCATGGTGGACACTCGTCTGCGGGTCGCTCGGCTGATGGTTGATAACGATGCAGAAGGCACTGTGATACCTGATCTGATAATCACTCTGTCCTCTCGATCTGCTGCCACCCTAGGTTAACCGCTACCATCATGATGCTAAAATCTGTCATTTGTGCACCCATTCTTTCCAGGATCTTCTAATCATCGCATCGCTTCGACCTATACGACGAGAGATTCTCCGATTTACCCAACATGACTCTTTCAATCTAATGATACGACCTCTTTAAAACTCTGACAGTTGCTCGTAATGAGTTTGAATCCTGCGGCGAGGCATATTTTCAGTCGTTGAAAGGTATCTTAAATCGCAATACAACAGAAAATTTGACCATCCGATTGAGAATCGCTTCTTATATACGAGTGCGCAGTTCTGATGTGCTGTAGCTGCCGCTATTCATTCATTGGACACCACATTTTAATTATTTGAATGTTCAGTTCAAATGTCTTTGCACACGAAATTTTATTACAATCGGGCAAATCCTTCTTGGAGCGTCTTTTTTTTCGTTATAGAGTGTATATTTCCCAAATCTAACAAGGATATTTTAGAATTTCTATTGTGTAATATAACAAATAATGAACCTTTAAAATGTTTTGATAATAGTTGGGGTTACCTTGATATAATCAGTTAAAGAATACATACAGAACGTTCAAAAATGTCTCTATTTAGAGGTATGAGCGTATGAATAAAAACATTGTGAATACATTAACAAATTGAATTTAGAAAAGTACAATAATATCCAGTTATATATAAATATATGTATGTATATAATAAACATAATATACATACATTACCTTTCCCATTTTTCTAGTTAAAGCAATATACTTTTAAGACAATTTCGTATCTTTATGTACAATCAACCTATTTGAGACTTATTACAAAAGCGACGCATGCAATCTTTTAATACATAAATATCATTTTTTATAATAATATGATTTATTAACGGATTTGCTTGCGAATTCTTTCAGCAAACTTAAAATGGTTACTGTAAAGTTATTGAATAAAAATTAAATACACCGAAATTGTAGTAGATAGTCGTACTGTTTTTTTTAATTACTTTATGACTTTTTTCCCATTATAGGTTTGTTACACGTTTCTAATCGGTCTTAAAATTCTTTCTTAAGGATGAAACCTGGTTTTGTGAGGTACGAATTTATTTTCCAAATTTCTACTTCATGACAGTATAGTAACTTTGAAGAATATTTAATTAGCATCAAAGATGCCATGTTACTTACTTACGTTTCGGGGTCTTGGCATTTTCTGATTTCGAAAGCAGTGTTTTTTCTAAACAGGACTATTTCAGTTCTTGTTATATTAAGTGTTATTTTACAAAAAGGATTATCACTTAGGAACTCCATCCGAAGATTTACTTTATTAATTTCTAGTTATATATCAAGAGGTTCGACAATGACCTTTAAGTAATTATATTACGAACTTTGTTCTAACTTCCATAAAATATTTTTGAATCTATGAGCAAATAACAGAAGTAAATGTCTAATTGAGGTGAAAAGAATTTCTGAAATGTTATTTAAAATATAAAGCATCCATGACATAACTTATTTATTTGCTGCTTCATTTTCACGATTTATGTCTGACCTTTTGTGAAACATCTTACTAACTTTTTGCTATAAAAGTAGTTCATATATTTTGCACCAACTCTAGACTAGACGGGCAGACCAATAGGAGAATTTCGAGTGTTGTTATCAACGTGAAGCTTTCATGGTAGCTTTCAGCTCGTCTTCAAAATGAAAGGGGTATCCTTTATGGTACTCTCAAGGAACTAACGCAAGTCCCAAGGTGCAAGGTTAGAAACAATGAAGTCGCATTGCTTTAATTTCATATCTATCTGGGTCACCATCTTTTTCAGTTTCCAGTAAACCAACGGCATCTGGGAACAAATTCATTGCATAGAAATTACATGGAAGCCTTTAGGTATAAGAAATGTTTTGAAGATCAGGTAACAAAAATATCAGTTTTCGCCATTGAAGCATTAGTTTTCAATCAAGTCAAGTCTAACTATTGTTTTGAGAAAAAATATGTAGATTGCTAAGTCATAATCTATATCTAGACTCAATTTAATAGTATCAACATCACTAACAATAAATCAGAATTTTAACACTTCCAATATCAGACTTCAACTCAATTAATTCCTCTTACAGGCCACGTTAGCCGATAAGTCATGATTACGAACTCATAATCGGATGAGTTGTGTCTTGATGGCATAAAGATCTGCTAAGTAGCGAAGCTGATGCACTTTAAATCTGTCAAGACTCCAAGTCCTCACGCTTGTATTGTGTAGAAGTTTGAAGAGTGGGATATCAGTTTATCTTCTTCAATATCTGAGGTGAAAAATGACGCGGAACGTTGCCAATAATTCTCGTTTTGCTTCTGAGACATTAAGAAGCAAATAATCAATTAGTCTCGAATGGTCTCTTTCTCTCTAAAATGTCATTTCTCCTCTAGTTAACGTGTCGTGTTTCCTCAAAATTACACAGAGAATAATTTGATAAAAGAAAACTAGAAATTTCCATTCTTTCCTTTTCCTGCTTATTTGCATAAGCTTATGCGAATAAACTTGGACTCATTGAAGTTAAATGTGACAGAATACATTCACATAAAATGTTGTTATAAAAACAAAAACGAAGCATTCTATGCCATATATAATTGCCCCTTCTAATACATTAAATTTGAATTTATGATAAATAGGAATTCAATATGATGAGTTATTTGCAAGAAATTCTTTTGTTTTTCCGGTAATTCTTAAAAGTAGGCTTGTTTCCTTAAGAATCAACAAAAATATGAATTGGTATTTTTTTGTATTTAATGAAGATTCCCTTGTATTATCATTTTACTTCTGCTATTTTTTTATTTTTCTATTCCTATTAATCGATTATTGCTTTTCAAGACTTCTAAAATTATAAATGTATATGCTGTGAGTAACTTATTTATAAGAGGAAAAAAAGTGTTGAAAACGATGCCAAATGCTGCGTTCAATAAAATGGAATATATTATTGAATAAAAAAAACTCATCATATGATGGATTAATTGAGGTAGTGATCTACTTAAGTCCTTTTTGAAACATTTCTGTCAACATGTCAGAAATATACCAATCTGCGTTCAAATTATCGTTGATTCGAACTAGTTAAGTGCATGTTGTATACCCAATAGCTACCCAAATCATCATACCAGGTGCAGGGCCCCTACGCGAATGCAAGCAAGCGGCAAGCTGTCTCCTCGCCAGACACGTCATCCGAATACTGCACGCGGAATCGCCTAAATAGACGATATTGTGCCACTCCTGTATCCAGTTTCGCCGCAACGTCGTCTCTCTTTATGCTACAAGGGAAGCCAAAGTAATGGTGGCCGAGATGTCAATCAGCGCTGCGTCATCGCATCGTACGAGCTGATACTGGAAATGCAATTATGCCCGTCTCCTGACTAATGATTCATGATATGGTTGCATGGTTTTTCAGGGGCGACCTCACAATATGTTTCTCATCTTGGGCTTTAGTCATGGGAAGGTGTGGATATCCTACATGCAATACAGTATGACCTTCAGTAATCCATTGATTCCATATTCGCATGACAGTGATAGGATTTCCACCAGTGCGGCAGGCAATACCAGGGAACGGTAATCTATTCTCTGGACAAGCAACGATTCTACCTCTGTCGAATTTCGACACTTGCTGGATCGCATTTCTCACTTGAGGTTTCACTTCTCACTTGAGTAACCCGATATTCTGAGAAAACTACGAACGTACCAAGTGCTTTCTTTTATGTAGTGCTTCTTATGTTGTTTCTCCCTCCTAGGTATTCTAGAAGCGCTAAAATACTAATAATTTTCATATCCCAAACTCATCTTTTGATGTGATTTTGACGTTCGTTAGATCATTCGTTCCTGGTGTTCCTGGTCCAATTTTAATGGTCAGCAGTATATATTTATACATACAAAAACACACACACACACATATATATATATATGTGTGTGTGTGTGTGTAAAATAAAGCAATGAAATTATTATTAAAACATATAAAAATAAAAAGAACAATTCAAATCTAAAAATAAAAAAAAAAAAAAAAAAATACAATTATAGAACCACGTAAAAAAGATGAATAAAAATTGAATCAAATTTGAAACTAAATGAATAAGTTTCAATACCCTACAAAACAAAACATGCATATTCAGACTGGGGGCTGAATTGTGGGGTTAAATTTGTTCGAACGGTACCAACCCTCCCTCAATGCAACTTGTTGGGTAGAAAATGGATTATTCCAAAATTCAATTAGTAAATGAAAGAAAAGAAACAAGAAATGAGGAAGAAAATGAAAGGCGAGATCACTAATTTTTTCATAAACCAATATTTTCCAAACAAATAATATATTATTCACCTAAAAACTTTCCAATTAAAAATTTTTAATCAAAAACCATCTATTAAAATTTCCATTAAAATTTTCCAACTAAAATATCTAAAAAAGCCATTCATTTAAAGTATCCAAAAAATGTAAAGCATTAAAGCATTTTTTTAAAACATTAAGACAGTATAATTAAATATTTTTAGTTAAAGATTTAAAACTTTAAAAAAACAACAACCCAAATCCATGTTTTTCAAGAAAAATCAATTCAATTCACACAGATGTAAAAGCAAAAAAATAATCTCTTGTGAGAAGTGATCATGAATTACAGTGCAATAAATTCAAGTAACTTTTTAAATGATCATGCCTAATATTATGCACTGTTGCCTGATAAAATTTGGAAATCAATAGCACTTAGTTAAGTGTAAAAATAGTGATATATATATATATATATATCAGTACTGTTTTAGAATTAAATAACATTTTTCTAAATAAAATTCTTATAACAAGCCGGGAAAATTAAATTAAAAAGGGATTTTCGGTAATAAAGCATACATATTTTAAAAACGTTGTTGATGTCATTGAATTTTTGTACGATCTTTAAGGCATATTGAATATATAGAAATCATGTACTCTTTAGACTAATAGATGTACCTTTCATTCTACTTTAAAGTTCAGTTACTAATATAATTATGGAAGATATGAAAGATTAAATGCTTTTAATGACTTCATGAACCATAAATTCGTATAAGAAACGTTAAAATTTAAAATTTATATTCGAAACATTTGCTTTGTAAAACAACTAAAGAAAATATATAATTTCATATTAATTCTATAATTTGTAAAATCTACTAGCAATATGAAACTTACTGTAGTAAAAAGCAAAACGATGTTCGATAATATTTTGTACGCAACGAACGCAAGCAAAACGATAATATTTTGTATAAAGTATCTGAAGTATTCAATGCTTATAGGTGCTTAAGATTTAAAAGTCATTAGCTCTCCCATTATGGGTATCGAAACCTGTTTTGATAGAATATGCTATATTTCGATTAGGATTTTAAATATCATAATAATGCAGTATTTTCATTTTAACACAATTTTTAAAATAATATTTATTCCAAATTGTGAAATCGGAAATTGCAAAATTTTCATGCATTTTCATGAAAGTAAACCTCACAACGTTATAAATTGAATCAAATTTTGTAGCACTTTTTCACCATTGAATTTTCCAAGAAGAATATTTTTTGCTACTTATGAAAGATAATTTCTTTCTCAAATCATCTTAATATAATCTTAGAGCATGGAAACGAAAAGGAATTTCATGAGTATTGATAGACGAATTAATAAACTTGATAAAACAAACGCATTTTCTTACCTTATTGATACATATCTCTTTTGTCCCGCTTTTTTAAAAATTCAAATAAGAATGCTACGAAAGGAATTAAGTTAACGAAAGAAATTTTAATGAAAATTATTAATAACGTTCTGATGCTACAGGAATAATATCTTGAGTTTTCTCGAAGAAATGTTTCCTTCTCTTGCAACAGGTCTTCAACGCAATTATTCCTGAATGGGAAATCAGTACAAAAATATGCATCCACTGATGACACTTTATATTTTTTCTTCGATTTAGAAAATGAAGTAGTTCTAATACTTTGATTCTAACTATCATTTATGCTCTAAGTAAACAGGAGAGGCATTTTTACAAATCACTTTAATAAACAATAGCATCTTTTTTTAGCTATATCCATGTGCTTAGAAATCTGTATTTTATTGAATTTCAATAGTTTTCTACAAATAGTTAATTAAAATAATTATATTTAAGCGTATTATTTATGATAATTCCTACTTGTATATATTATATTTATGTACACTAATTGTAAGAATATAGTATTGGGCAGATTTAAATCAAATTGAATACGATTGATATTTTGGAAATGAGTTGATATTATATAAGAAGAAATATTCACAATATGCATTCAACAGCAAAAAAAATCAGCCATTCTCTAAAATTAGCATTTCTATTACAATGACGATTTCGATGAAGCGGTAAATATTACACAATTAAGAAATGCAATGAAACAACTGAAAAGATTTATAGTATTTGTAATTGAACTCTGTCGATATTATTCTGTATTTAATATGAAATAACCCACGTTGTTGAAACGTGTCGGCAGGGTCTTAAGAGGATTAATGAATTTTCATGAATGAACCAATATTTCTTCCCAAGTAAAGAGTCACACATAAAAAATATTCCCAGGAAAAAAAAAACATCCCCGACTTAACTCTGAAAGCATCTGGTTTTTTTCCTTCAGTGGGCAGAACTCGAGGCAATTTCGAACATTGACAGACATCGGTCAAATCGACATACGGTATATCAACTACAAATAGTTTTTTTTTATCTTTTTCTTTTCCGAATATTTCGTGTGTGGAAAGTCGGATCAGTCAGGATATAATCCGTTAAGACCCTGATTTTTTATTTGGAAAAGGGGTCTTGAAGAGTGATTGGAAGGCACTGCTTTCCCTAGATAGGTGGCTTTAGCAGTGATAAGGATATATGAACTTGTTTTGACTTTTAAGCACTGGCGGAAAGTTTCCGCTGCGGTAACTTCACAGTTCGTTGGAACATACCTCGGTTAAGTCTACTCATAATTTAAAAATTCCAAAGTTTTCGGACTTTTGATTAAGGGGTCGGAATTTTGTTTGTTTCAATGGAGTTTCTTTCAAAGCAACAAGCGAACAGCTAAAATGAGAAAAACTATGCAAAGCATTTCTTTACAGAAATCAAATCCTTACAGACATGATAAATATTTTTTTGCATTATACCTCTTGACACCTGTGACCAAACAATTTAGAATTAAATGAAATGTATACAACTAAAAATAATTAGCATTAACATAAACTATTTACTGGGCACTACATTTAGTAAGCAAAATCTTCGTTTAATGAAAAAGGAAAGAAAATTAATAATTTCTCTTGAGATTTAATTACTCTGATTTTGGCTAGAAAAAGGGTTTTGCTTTCCTTAGAGTAATGAAATATTCTTACAACAGAATAATCAATTCTCCAAGAAACCACTTTCTGGGTAACAAATGCGTTACTTCAACACAGCCACATAAGAAAAAGTAGTTGATTATTCACAACTAGTGAACTTAGTTTCATGGACAATGAGTTAACTTACGTTAGTTGGATACTTTCATAGAAGTTTTAAAATGTTTATCATTATAAATACCAAGTTTATTTATAATTCTTACATATCTAAAATAATCAAATTATGCTCTGTTTTCGATTTTAACAAGATCAACGGATTAAAAAAAATACGTTAATTCGAGTCCAGTTAAAATTAAAGTACAAATCTGTAATTCAGAGAGTAAATAATTAAATTCAACATTCTACTAATAAAAACTTGTTGACAATCCAACAACTATTTTATATTAAATTTATTATATTTCAATTTATAGCATTATTATTGAAATCAATGTACTTTACTAGAATAACTTTTTTTAGAATAATATCGTTGCATTAAACATATATTTATTCTGAGGAATAGTTTTTCTGTATCGAATGGTCTTTAATTTACTCTAGAAAATAATTGATTTTCTCTTCTTAGCTAATGTTTTTGTACAAATGTATATATGTGTGTATTCTAATTGAGGAAAACTACTCAAAGTATTTAATGACACAGGAATGAAACAATATAGAGAAAGATAGATAGAGAGCGACAGGGAGTCCACGCGATAAATATATTTACTTATTATACATTTTATTTAAAACTTTTCCTCTTACAAAAACATTTCAATTAAATTATGATAATCCACTAAAGCAATGATTCTCAACCTGTGGGGCACGCCCCCCAGGGGGCACGAGAATATCCAAGAGAAAATGATATTTAAAAATTTGATTAACTGACTAAAAGGAAAGCACAGATACACATAGAAAACAAAATACATTTCGACATATTTAATAATTAACTTATTAAATTAAAAAAACTTCTAAATCAAAACTTACTTAATCAAAATATACCAAATTAAAGACAAATTTAATAATTATTATTGACTTCCTTGGGTCTATTTTGCAGAGCAAAGTTTTTCGAAGGAAGGCTTGGTATTAGAAATAGCCACTCTCAGTTCTGTTTCTATATTTAGCCGAGATCTATATTTTATCTTCAAAGAAGCCACAGCAAAAAATCCAGTTTCACAAAGGTATGATGTTGAAAATGGTAATAGAATGCGAAATGCTTTTGTTTTTTGCGCAGAAAAATAATCCTCTACTCCTGATCAAAATTCAAATAGTGATTTATCATTAAACTGTCTTTCGGTTTAGCCGCTTGTCGTGAATTCTATGAATTTTTCTTTCTCATCAATTGAGAGTCCATTGGGAGTCTTATGAAATGGATCCCTAACCCACTCGTAACTTGCTATTAGTTTGTCATCAGCAAGAAAATACTTTTTAAAATTCTTTTCCAGCATAGCTAAATGGTTTTCAATGGTTACAAAAACAACTTTTATATATTCTTCTTCAGCTTTGTAAATTTTAGTACAATCATTCACATTGACAAACATTGTTAGGTTTTTTTTGCATTATATTTCTGCACCACAATTCCAATTTTCTACAATAAGCCTTAACTTTATCACTCGTATCCAACATATGTGTATTTGCTCCTTGGATTTGAAGATTCAAGTTATTTAATTTCTCGAATGTATCGACCAAGTAGCTCAATTTCATCACAAATAAACCATCGCGAAAATTCTCGGCTTCCGGTCGGTTTTCTTCTAGGAAATGGCGATATCTTCTCGTAATTTATAAACATGTTGCGAGAATTTCCCACGTGATAACCATCTTGCCTCGCAATAAAATAGCAACCCTCATTGTATTGCACCCATGTCTTTATAAAGTGCGGAAAAGATTCTTGATTTCAGGCGTCTCATTTTGATATAATTTACTACCATACTTAACACAACCATACCATACAACCATAATTTACTACCATAGTTAACAAAATATTCCGACCAGGACTAATTTCTTTGGAAGCTAAAGCTTCTCTGTGGATCATGCAATGTGTCCAGACACACAGAGATTTTTTTTTACAAGTGCTGGTATACTTTGGAATATTCGGAAAGTAGAACGAGCACCATCGTTGCATATTCCGCAGCAATTTTTCCATTCTATGTTTGTCTCGTTCATAAAATCATTTAAAATAGTAAATAATGCGTGTTCTGTTGCTTTGAATTCTATTGGTTTGCAGTAAAGTAATTCTACTTCTGACATTTTTTCACAAAATCGAGCATAGGCAATGAAATGAGCATCTTTATTACTATCTGTTGCTTCATCAAGCTGTATTGAAAACAATTTGTCACGCAACTTCGAGAAAAACTGACACTGTACATCTTCAGTTATATCACCAATTCGACGAGCAATAGTATCATTTAAAAGAGGTATGGACTGCAATTGTTTTGAAAAATTATCTCCAAACATAGTTTCTACAACCTCAATTGCTGCTGTCAAAATAAGCTCTTCACCAACGTTGTGAGGGTTTTTACATCTGGCTATTTTATATGAAACTTTGTAAGATGCAATTAATGCTTTTTTTATTCACAGACAAAGTTTCATTAATAAATGATTTTTACTTTTCATATGAGTTTAATTTTAATTCGAAGAATTTTCTGGGTTTGTTGACGTACTCACTATGAAGCGTTTAATTTTATTAGGTTTCATGCTGTCTGCGGCCAACATTTTTGAGCAAATGATACACAGGGACCTTTCTTCTTCATTTACTTCAGTACTGGTAAGCCCCAAATTTAAGTATTCTTGAGAATGTTTCCTTGATTTTATTATCGGAACCACTCTCGTTTGTGTACTTGTTGATGCTTAACTATCGTCTAATGCTCTCTTACGCCCGCTTAAAAAATTATCCATGAGCCTGCTTAAATCTGCAGCTTTGAATATTTAATATGATGAATTGTAATTAACACGAAACATATATAACATACGATGGATTCGAAGGCGATCGACTCGAAGGAGAATTGAAACTTGCGTTATCGAATATTTTCCTTCTTTCTTTGAGAAAAAAATTGCGAGACGGCTTCCACAAAACATATTACTTATTTTTTTCTCTTTACTTTAGTTATGCTTCTGTTTTATTTCTTTTATTATTCCAAAAAAAAGTATTCTCAGTTTCTAAAGTTAGCTCACCCCGTCTAGGTTTACTTTCATTAACGAATTTTTGTACTATCATATTCTTTTAACGTTATCTCCATGTTTGGCTTTCATTTCAAATATAATATTTAAATTTTCCCCGCTTCCATTCGCTTCATCTGTTCACCATCCGCTTGGCAAAATGCCAGATGTGGTTTCTCGTCAATTTTGGCTCGCTTTTACTCTTGTTTTGGCAGTTACTTAAAACTAATTTAAAACAGAAATTAAAACACTTAAAATATATTATTGTTGTTTACATTTTATTGTATGCGGGGGCGTTATCAAAATTATGATTGAAAACTTTGCCGCAAATAATGAAAGGTTGAGAAACGCTGCACTAAAGAGATCCTTTACACATATAAATACATTTACTTTAAACAGCAAGTTCCAAATTGCTATTAATTAACTACTTTCTATATGGTTTAATTCCATAGTTAGTGAATGTTTAAATTTCTTTTCTTAAATAATTAGCTATACAAAAACATTCTGTCTTCTAATTGCTAGGTTCAAGAACGCTTTCTGGTCCTTGAGTTGCAACCATTAATTTTTTCAAGTTATTAATTACAATTCCCAATACGGTGCCTTAATAATTGAATTACTGTAATAATTATTTGTCAAAAAGGAAGCAAATAACAAATTAACTACATTTGCAACAAGAATATAAGGGAATGAATACTATTCAGTGATAATGTGGTGCTGCGAGTGATGGACCAATATATATATATATATATATATATGAGTGTGTGTGTGTATGTGTGTGTGTATGTATGTATGTATTCTTTTTCCAAAATAAAAGAATGGAGAATAATGTATTTAATATTGTAACAGGTTTTAGACTGATTCTTTATGGATTATTCTAGAATTATAGGCCTAGCTATACCCATCAACAAAATACATTATTCAAAACTGGTTATAAAACTAAAAAATTAAATTGAAAAAAAAATTCTGAAAATTTAAATCCACAAAATGAAATTAAAAAGAAAAACACACAAAAAGAGAAATTTAAAAAAAATGCTAAAAAAAATCAAAAACTAAATTTAAAAAACTTTTTTAAATCAGAGAAGAATCAAGATAATCATTAGTATAACTCCCCAAGTGTATTAATATTAAATACGGAATGTGGCTAGTAAATAACGAGACTGACACCGTAAAACATTTTATTTTGATGTCATACATATTTACTCATTATCACCTTCAATTTTCACTCCTCCTCTTCCCTACAACTCTCTATGGGAATATTCCATTTTTCGAAACAGTGCTGGCAGTCTTCTTTTGTCTTCTCCTTCAGGGCGCATGCCGCTTTCTCTTTAACAGTTTTATAGACTTAAATCGTGTTCCGTTTAATGCAGATTCGGAAACTATATGGCTAAAGATCCGGCGAATATGAGAGATGCTCCAAGACTGGGATATTGTACGTCACTATAAACTTGACAAACAATGAGGAATAAGCCGATGCATTTATTCGATGGAAAAATTTGCCAGATGGATTCTTTTTCAATTCCTACAATTTCAGCGATTGCACGAATACCGGTGGTCAAATCGAACCAGATTACTGATTTTTTCGATATTGTCATCCGTTTTTAACGCGGAAGGGTAATCTTGGAGAGAATCATCATCAACGTCTTTTTGGTCGTCTTGAAAACGTGTAAACCATTCAAAATACGCGCACACGATGATTATTCATTCGGTGTTTCCAAGTCTTATGTGAAATTTCGCAACAATTCGTTACTCACTTATCATTTTTTCGAGAGGAAAAAAAATCTAATTCAAATGAAGGCTACTAGTATACAGATTTGAAATGAGTGACCCAGCACTCGAAACAGAAGTCTTCAGGCTAGATAGCGGTTAGTCGCTTGCATTGGACGCATGCGTACTTCTACTGTAACAGCGTCAGTCTCATTATTTAATAACTAGACCTCGTATAGTAAAACAAAAATATGCAAACCAATTTACAAATTTTCAAAATACTAACAAATTAAATTTATAAAAGCTGTTTATTTCTTTCTGATACTCAATCATGCTTTATTTCAAATAATAGAAATAATTTAAAAAGCATATGAAATGAGTCACAAATCTACTACATAGCTAAACACAAACCATCTACCCATGTAGTGAAACTTTTAAAACGTTTCCAAAATGCAAGCATTAAACAGTAAAAAAAATTTAAATGTTGCAAGAGTTTCAACATGAAACTCTTGAAAAAAAAACCATTAAAAATTATAGGCCAGCACAACTTACTAAGAATTATGAAATAAAAAAAAAATAAAAACTTACAAAATTAAAAATTTTAAAAAGAAATCCTAAAAGACGTTAGTAATTAATAACGAAATTTAAAAATGAAAAAAAAAAAAAAATGAATCTAGCAACGCCACCAATGAAATTATTTCACAACTAAATCCAAACAGAAAATATATTAGGTAATATTTGATGAATAGCATTTAAATAGTGGAATTAAAAAGTTAAAACTAAATAAATAAATTATGAAAGCAAATAAAAAAGAAATAAAATCTTTAAGAATTTATCAAAAAATATCAAAAGTTATAACAAAAAAATACGATTCATCAATTTTATAGTTTTTATATTTTAACTTTTCCTTTGAAAATCAATTGCATAATCAGTTTTAGCACATGTAAAAAAAAATATTTTAACTATTTTGAATATTTTAAGGTATATTAATTAATTCCTATTTCTAAGTAAAAACTATAAAAAAAAATTCTAAAAATATTTAAACTTAAATAGCTATTAGAGACAGGAACTTTTTTTAACATTGAAACAATAATTATCTCTCTTGTCATTATTGTTACTAACAATGATATTCTCAATTTTTAAATTAAGATCTAGAACTCTTATTTCATATGAATTTCCATTAGTTTTTTTTTTTATCAAATTTAAGTACAAGGGATAAAATGGTAAATCTGGTTTAAGTTTTTAGGGTGAGATTAATTTGAGAAATTACATTTATCATCACTAAATTTAAGAGCTTGAAATTATTATTTTATAAAAAAATTATATGCATAAAAAGGGTTTTCAATATTAGCAAGGCTGCTACTTATGGGCCCGTCTTGAGAGATACCCCTTATTTATTTATAATTCTTACTGTTACAGTCATTCCAATTTTCTTTTAAGACTAGATTAACAGGAAATTTAAATTTCTCATGTGAAATAAAACTATCAATTTTTAGTTTTTTTAAAAGTATTTAAAATAACTTTATTTAAATCTACAATATTCATTAAATTAAACAAGTCTTCAAAGTCATAACTATAAATATTATAAATATTTTATATAGTTATTAATTTCATAACTTTTTATTCTTAACATTCTATAGTACTTTTGAAATCTTTTGTAACATTTTAACCTCAGTATTTATGTAAATATTGAAAACATTAGTTACAGTTCTAAATTTAGTAGGTATTTTCTTGAAATTTAATAGTTAAAGATATACGAGGAAAAGTTTTTTGTATTCATTATACAATTTATAGTATTCATTATTACTTTTTCCTTTATAACAATTATTATTTTTAATAAAAACATTATTATTAATTAAATGTTTATTATTCATATTAGTGAATAGTTATTTACAAATAATACATATATGTGTGTGTGGTGACTTATAGAGGAGACGTTAAAAAATGCTTAGGTGAAATAATGTTTAAAAGGAGAGTCAGGACTCTCTGTGCTCTCCCAATATGGACGAGTTGTTTCTGTTTTGTATGATTGAAAAATTATCATAAGTTTTGATTGTACATCTGATAAAAACAATAAACCCCTTAAGTTATTTAACTTATAGTTCCGCACTTTTTGTATGAATGTATCATATCTTACAATTTTTGCATTTTATTATATCGTTCTAAATAATGACCTATAAGTAATAAAGAACTATTTAAAATAAAACTATTCCCGTTTCTTTTTCACGTTACATTTGTGGCTTCTTTGTAGCCTAATGGTCATGGGCTCGAACTCGCTGACGGCTTTATTTCTATCGTGTGGTGTGTTACAAAAAAATTTAATGCCTCTGAAGATGCACCATGTAGCCGAGATGAGACACGTAATATCTCTCAAGGCTCCAAATAATTCTATCGTAAATGTACAGATGTTTGGAGAGGCGTTTTCCAGCACAGAAACCGTCCTCGTCATTTGACCATGACTCAAAATTACGAGGTCCCTCCTTGATGTAATAACCCTCGTGTTGATCCTCAGCTCGACGTCAATGAAATTCAAATCGTGGGACATTTGTATCATGATTTATTTTAGAAATCACGAATGTTATCAAACATGCTATGGTTTATACTTATTTAGATGCAAACGAAAAAATAAATCTCTTTGAAGTGGAATCGAAGTAAGCGAACTGAATTTTGTCTTTAAGTACACTCTCTTACGGTATCTCGCATTCTTACTATTTATTTCATTATTTTGTAAATATACTTTGAAGGTTATCAATATTATATATCATACATTTTTGCAAAGTAATTCAGTTCAAAAAAAGCTGATAAAATTAATCACAGGTAATGGAAACCAAAAAAGGTAATTTAACGGTTTCTCAAAAACACTTTACTCTATTTTTCTACTATTTATCCAATAAGAAACAAATTGGTAATTTTTAAGAATAACTAAAATTTTCGCTTTCTGCTTGTAAAAGTGATATTGGAAGTGACACGAGTACTATTGAAAAAAAAATCTTATAACTATGAGTCATAGTCATGCATTGAAACCCAACCGAACTGGCACCTCATTCTCCTTACTTCTAAATTACATACTCCAACGTAAGGACTTAGATAGCTGTTGATTTAACTTGCTTTAGCCGAACTACGTAATGTTCCTTGGAAGGACGAGATCAGAACTTGATATCCATTGAATATGAGTCTTTTATTCTGGAACATATATGTATGCGTTCTTCATGCCCCCTCCCCACAAGCCCCATATACTAGCAAAGCTCAACAGAATGTTTGAGACTTCCTCGTTCTCAGGAGTTTAAACTCGCGCAAACTATTCGTCCCCCTCTCTTCTTACTTTTGTCGCTCGTGATGTACGCTGTAGAATCTGTGACGCTCTGCGATCTTGTCTGATATATCTCCGCCATATACTATATGTTACTTATATGAAAATGAAGGAGATTTTCTCAATTTCGAAAAAAAAAAAAATCTAAACTCTTATAAACGGATAAATTTTAGTCATATCCTTTCATAAATGAAAAAAAAATTCAACATAAGAAAAATGACACAAAAATACATTGAAACAGATTAAAATATATGTAAAATTAAAATTATCTGCGCCGATTAATACAAAAAAAAAAGTTTTTAAAACTTAAAGACATAAATTTGATCCTCACAAAAATATAATGTGTTCAACTTAATTCGATATGGCGTGATATTACATTGTTATAGCAGCTTAATAGCATTAATTAATTGAATGTACAAAATTAAAGTTGTTTTCATAAAAATTCATCCTACTAAATTTAAATTATTTAAGAACATATGCCAAGCACGCAATTATTTTTTACATTCAATAAGCATACTGAAATTAGTAAATATAAAGATTTAAAAATTCGCTTAAGGAACAGTTCTAAAAATACGTGTCTCCATTTGGTAGCTAAGTTTAAATTTAAAATATTTTTTTAACATAACCAAAATTTATATTCAAAAATAATTAGATATATGCTATTGTTGAATGAATTGGCATAAACTAATTCAAATTGTACATCGAGAATATAAACACTCACACAAATATATATATAAACAAAACATAAAAAACATAAATATTACACAATTTTGCATATATATATATATATGTATGTATGTATGTATATATATATATATATATATATGTATAAATGTATGTATGTATATATATGTATAAGATAAAACAAATATATTATTAAAATTATTAAGAAACAACATAGTAAATAAGTGAGCAAATAAAGTCCAAAAACCAAACAGCAGAAGAAGAAATCATTTATAGGAGAGTAAATAAGTGAATAAATATTGAGACTAATTGAAAAAATTGAATATTTAACAAAACAAAACATACTCATTCAGACTGAAGTGTGAATTGTGGGGTTAAACAAGCTCTTGGGCACGAATTCTTTCCCAGACCATCTTGCTGGGTAAGAATTGAGTCACTTCAAAATGTAAATTGTAATAAATTAAGCAAAAGAAACAAGAGGCAAGGGGGGATACTCCAATTACAAAAATTTAAAACCAAATTTTTCCAATTAAAACTTTTACATAAGATTTAAAAAATTTAAAGCAAAAACTTACCAAAATCCAAGTAAGTAAGGCAAATGAAGTCCATTTAAAATAGATGTAAAAATCAATTCATAAGATGTTGTGGTATATGTATGTAAGTCAATAAGATTTAGAATGCAAAGCATTTGAGAAACATTTTAGATAAAGTTCTCAACAATTTTGCATTGTTGCCAAATACTATGTGAATATCATCAATAATTATTAATTAAGCAGAGAACGAAAAAGTTTCAAATTGAGAACATTTGTATATGTATATATATATGTATAAGACAAAGCAATGAATTTATCATTAAAAAACATAAATATGTATATATATAATAGTATAAGTAGATATTCGCCAAATTGTTAGTCTCATATACACTTTAGGGAAGAACCTTAATTTGTTGAAAGAAAATTTATCTTTATAATAAGTGTAATTTTATCAATGTACGTTATTATTTTAAAATTTAAACTCTCTTGACCAAAGAAGTAATTGATATTCTAATCCATATATATAATTAACAATACTTTAACTGGATGATTTATGTGTTCCAAAATAAATTAGTTAATTTCTTTTCTATTCATACGTATGAATAGCAAATAAATCTTTCTCTTTTATGTTTTAATGATATCTAAGCATTTTTTACTGATAGTAGTTTTATTTAATTGTTTAGTTATATCTTGCAATATTTGTTATCTCTGTTGTAATATTTATTATCTTATATATTGTTTTCTTTATTATATTTGTTTATAATTAAAGTATAATAATATTTACTCATAAATGCAGAAATATTTACAGCTTTGTCAACGTAACAAATAATGTTTTTTTTTTTAAAAATGTATAATTAGTTAATATTTATACACGCTTGCCTGTAACGATTTTCTAAAAATTAACAAGAGACATTGACAAATATTTTATCAAACAGACAAAGAAAGTTTATGCAATGGCCCCTTAACATTGGTGACCATTTTGGTCCCTTTTGCGAGAAAAATGAGGCTCTAAGAATGCTCGAATCTTTGCAAGATCATGACTGTGGGGGAAGGGGGAAAATTAACAACTTTTCCTGAATTTTTCCTTCCTGTCCGGAGTGGCTATGAATAGGAGACATGAAGTGGGAAGAGATAGATCGCCATATCGAATTAAGTCGATCGGCTATGGCCGAGTGGATGTCCCGAGGAATAGTCGGTTACTTGGCCGAGTAAATATGCTGGAAACCGTCAGAGTTTGCTTTGGATGAATACACAGAATATAAATGAGAAGTTTTGTACGTAGCGTGACTTAGTAGGCAGGCAGACTGAAGTTTATTTATTCGACTGTGATTACCTTTACCAGTGTTGTTCTTGTTACAAGTGTTGTACAAGTGCTGTGTTTCTTATTTGAAACTTAATTTTTTAAATCTGTTCAAGAGAGAGAGCTTTGCTATCTGTGTTCGTCTTGAGTTTTTGTGAATATAGAGTCATTTGTCGTTATCGTCCGTATTAAACTGATTTCGTTCGTTACTCTCACACTTGAATTTTTGTAACAATACACACACATGTACAGGGGTTGGACAAAAATATGGAAACACCTTTTAAAAAACATGTTTCTTTGCTTAATATGGTGTAGGAAACCCGTTGGCATCCAAAATAGCTTGCAGTCTTCTCGGAATGGATAAATACAGTTCCTGTATGTGTGCCAAGGGAATATTATACCATTCTTCCTGCAAAACGGTGGCAAGTTCAGATAACGATGTTGGCGGTGGATAACGAGAACGCACTTTCCGTTCCAATGTAGACCACAAAGGTTCGATAATATTCAGGTCTGGTGACTGTGGTGGCCAGGGGAGATGGGACAAATCCTCCTCGTGCTCAGAAAACCAGTCCTGGACAATGTGAGCTGTGTGAACAGGGGCTTTGTCGTCTTGGAAGACACCATCACCATCGGGGAACAAAGTTTGTACCATGGGATGAACTTGATCTGCCAAAATGTTCACATAAGTCTTGGCAGTCATGTGCCCTGACACAGTTATCATGGGGCCAGCAGAGAACCACGATATGGCTGCCCAAACCATAACAGAACCCCCGCCATGTTTCACTCTTGGCAACAAGCAGTCTGTATTATAGGCTTGAGATGGCGTTCTCCAGACGTAAACTCGGCCAGAAGTGGGAAACAATGCGAAAGAAGACTCGTCAGACCATATTACACGCTTCCACTGCCCTATAGTCCAGGCTTTATGACTTAAACACCACCTTTTCCTGTTACGGGCATTAGCATCACTGATGAGTGGCTTCTCAATTGCAGCACGGCCAGAAATTCCCTGTTTATGAATCTCCCTTCTAATTGTTTTGGTACTCACAGGGTTCTGTAACACAACATTCATTTCAGCAGTAACTTTTGCAGCTGTGGTCTTCTTATTTTTCGTCACAATTGCCCTTAATGATCGTCTGTCACGATCACTCAGCACACACTTTCGTCCGCGCTGTGATTTAGCAGATGATGTTTTTCCGCTTTTCAAATATGCGGAATAAATCTTCGATACAGTACCTCTTGAAACACTAAACACCTCGGCTACCTTGCTTACGGAAGCACCTACCATACGTGCTCCAACAATTTGCCCACGTTCGAAGTCTGTTAACTCTGACATAATGCAATGACAACCTCACATAACAGTACTCCGACAACAACTGAACTGTTTAGCACATTTACGAAGTTGTATAGGTGGCGTTAGTAGTCAAAAACGCCAGCGCCACCTACATATTTCATTAAAATCAATCTTTCTTTTCAAACATGCATTTTACAAGGTGTTTCCATATTTTTGTCCACCCCCTGTATATGTCATATTCTACTACTGTCCTTTCGATAATTGTAAAATGTTCGGTAATGCAAGTATACTCAAGCTCATTTTTCTGTTATAAAAATCCACATTCTTAAAATTCCAGCATTATTTTAATACATGAACTTTTACAAAATGTTGTAAAAAGGATACACTATTTTTTGTCGATGCTATGTGCTTGAAAAAATGAAAGAAATAATTTTTTAAAATAATTTTCAATGTGTGGTTGAATGGCTTAGTATCATATAGATTATTATCAAACAACATAATAATATTTAAAAAAAATAATTAAAGGTTCTTTCATTAATTATTTTCAGACGTATTTTTTTAATTAAAATTTTTTCAATTGACATTAAAAGAGATTCTATTATTTACTGTTGGAATCCTTTATTTTGCTTTCTTTCACTTTTTGAGTCCAGTGATGCTTAATGTTTTCATCAGAAAAATGAAATAAATCACCAATTCTTCTCTAGGACAGTTTAATATGGTTCTCTGGTTGCTTTTAAATATCTGCCTGAGCAAATGATGAAGTCCTCCCCATGAAAAACACAGTTTTTTTCCGAAAGAGGAAAGAAAATTTGTCCAGCCGTTAAAAAGGCAAGGGCAAAAACATAGCTTAAATTACTTTTTCCATTTTTATTCAAATAAATGATTGAATAAACAATTTTTGCTTTATTCTTACGTATACGTCTTATAATTGATATATTGCCTTTTCCTGTCTATTGAAAAGCACTACACAAAGAGCTAGTTTCCCTTTAAATGGCATGAAAAACTCTTAACTTTTAGAATTTATATTTTATAAACATGGAACAGAAAATTTACCAAAAAACTTTCAGATATTAATTTTTTCTTTCTTTAAAACGATTATCCTTTTTTACGTAAAATTTGTTGCATTAAAAATTCGTTTCGTGTGAAATGTTTTAGTCTTGTGCGTAATTGTGAATAGTCTCTCTCTGCCAGGAACTCGACCTTTATATATAAGTGTGAAGATCATGGCCCCGAGATTTCTGAATGTTCTTTTTTTTCTTTTTCATGGGGCTTACTGTGTATGGTAAGCATGGATGATAGGCCTCAGAGATGTTCTAGAAATCCTTCTTTAATTTAAACCTTCTTTCTTGCTAATCAGTTTTTTTCTTCTTTTCAGTTTAGATTACAGTTTAAAAAATGTTAGGTGGTCAACATAACCAGATTTGGCTTTTGCTCCATAAACACCTATACTCACTCTGTCATTACTGAGCATTAACTTTGTAAGAAATTATTGATATCTTACTTTTTACTAGAGATGTTAGAAATTTTTTTTTCATTACAGTATTAGTATTACAATAAATTTCATACAAGAAAACTGAAGTGCCAACACTTGTATCCAGAAAGGATGGATGGGTCAGAGAAACAGTGATAAAATCAGATTATGATGGAATAGGAGGCGATGTGAATGGCAAAATATTTTTGAACACTGTTTCGGATTCCTGAAATGGAGTTCATAACAATATATATATATAACATTTATAGATGGACCCAATAATTAAACAAGCAGTGCTTTCGTAGAGATCGTTTTATTTATTATATTCTATTAACTCGAAATAATACAGAAAATTAAAATAATTCATTTTATTTGAATATTTTGCCATAGCAATAATATAAGGAAGATATCTGTCATGTAAATTTCTTTTTATACTTTTCTTTCTTTTATATATATATATATATATATATATATATATATATATATATATATATATATATATATATATATATATATAAACAGATGATCCATCATAAGTATAATAAGTCAGCCAACCACAGGGTAGGTAACATATCAATTAATTACAGACATCTCGAATGTGACACAGGCGAATAGCTGACGCTGTTTGTTCCCTTTGAATCACTCATAAACGCTGACATTCTCGAAGCCCTCATCTTGGCGCGTTCATATCCCTGTCAATCATACTCCGCTTCGATAATTATTCCCACTATGCACCAGTGATAATGAAGGATAATGACGTAAAGTCATGCCGTCCTTCGTAGAAATGAAATATGGGAGAACATCTGGGAAGAAACTATCCAAAAATATGATGTGACAATTTGCGGGTTATCTTACAAGATTTTGCTATTTTTCTTTTTTCCTAAGGTTTTAGAAGAGAGGAAAGTTTTTGAAAGGACATAAAAAAATCTTTCCAGCATCTTTTCTAAAAAAATGATAACGTCTGAATGTCTTTTTGCAAGCGGGATCATATTGCTTCGCTCAATTTGGGTAAGAAAACGCAAGTTATGCGACTCCCGGAAAGTGTTCCTGGTTTTGAGGTTGTACACATTTATTTTTTTTTACGGAGATGCTCCTAAAAGGACACAAAGAAGTTATGATGCAGAAGTATGACACAGAATGTAACTTGTGATTAGTGTTTGAAACTTTAGAAAACACATCTAATTGGTAAAAATATAAATTTTTGATAATTTACAATTAAAAGCTATTGAATAATAAAATGAAATATAGCACTATTGAAATTATTTTGTTCTTATATTTTTGTTATCGTGTAATCATATTTCTAGCACTTTTTTCGATATATATGATACTTATTTTTAA
>BMAW01034875.1:152519-198005 GCA_019974015.1 Nephila pilipes | reverse complement strand
TTGTTATGCTACGTTCAGTTACATTATTTAACAATACTGCAATAAAGATATACTATTCTCAATGAAAATCACAAACAAATAAGAGCTTGCCTCAGGACCAGCTAGCAACATTCTTGCTAATCTGTTTTTGTATTTTTATGATGAACCACGTAAACATCTATCATTACTTTTCATACAGATATTTAGACGACCTAATAATTTTTGGCAAATGTTGAGATTATAAACCAATCATTGATTTCTACCCAAACTATTTGGTTTATTACAGATAAATTCGATACAAATAAAGCTGAATATCTAGATATGGAACTATAGTAATGGATTACACCGTTTTAGTAATTTCTATGATAAAGAGATGCAGTTTAAATATTTAAAAGTAAATAATATGTCTTAATATTAGGTATTATTCATTTATCCACTACACAGGAACATTATTTTTAGTTTTTGCAGCAGGAATAAATCTTTCACTAATCAAGATAGGGAAAGGCGTTTAATAATGTTAAGAAATTTCAGAAAGTGTATAGAATTTGATTATACAGTAGATTTTTTGACAAAATATATTCATGGTAATTTGTATGATGGTCCATATTGATATCTATTTAAGATTTCCCATGAGGGGAGGTTCTGGAAGAGAGTTAAATGATTTATGTAAAATGTGACACCTAAAAGGATTTTAATTTTGTGACAATTTTTCACTAAGACCTTTACTTTATAAATTGATTTAAAGAAGATTTTTTATACTCCACATCTTGAAGGTGAGATCTGAAATCTTTCAGATTTATGATAGTTTAGAAATTGCTGTAGAAACAAAGGGCTTTTACTCAGTACTCCATGAATTTTTAAGATCCTTCATTAAAAATACAAATCAATCCCACAACATTAAATTACAGACAGCTATTTAGTGGTCTAGCTGTGAAAGATCTCTTGAAATCTTTACAACAAGCATTTAAAAGGCACAAATTTTTTATTCAATGTATTCAAACAATATTAGGAACTAAGATTCAGATTTGTGTTCCTTTGGATTTACTTATTTGTGATTGCTTTGATTATGAATGGCTTGTATTTCATATCGCGCATTTTGCAAACTTCATTCTTCAGTTTTAATGGCTGCATTGATATTTAAATGTCTGCACGGTGAAATACTTTGAGATCAATTTATTGCCTATTTGCATTAACTTATCACTGTCACAGATCATGGTTAGCAAACACTTCTATGATTGTATTCTTTAATTGGCATTTAGAAGTTTGTTTACAATTTGTCATTAGGCAATTGTTATTATGAAATTATCTGCTTTCTGGTTCTTCTGAAAACTTTATTTGCTTGGCTTTTGAAAACACAGAGTGGACCTTTAACATTCTACTGACCAGTCCAGTTGATATTGTGTTTTATTGACTCATTTATTTTGTTCACTTTATATTCTTTTCCTTCTTGCGATTTTATTTATGTCGCATAATTAATTTTAATGTAT
This sequence comes from Nephila pilipes, assembly GCA_019974015.1. Classification (NCBI taxonomy): domain Eukaryota; kingdom Metazoa; phylum Arthropoda; class Arachnida; order Araneae; family Nephilidae; genus Nephila; species Nephila pilipes. Next base: position 196,539 of record BMAW01034875.1, on the reverse strand, counting down.
TAATCCTATATGTTTTATACCTATATATATATTTATATATAAATTATAGGATAAAACGAGATTAAATGATGTCATAATTATAATTATTATTCAATTATTCCTGCTATATTCATATAAGTGGTGTCTAACTATAGTAAAGTAGCCATCGTTACTAAGAAGAAATCCTTTATTGCAATAGTGGGACACTGCGAGATTAGCATTCTTATTTGCAAAAAACTGAACGGGATAGGGAAAAAAAGTGATATACAAAATTGTAGAGCATCATCGATTTGGTTCGAGAAAAAACTACATTGTGGACATTAATGCGAAGTGTACAACAGTAATAATTCCCATTGTGTTTTTACTTGATTTCTTACACTGTGACGTCCATGAACGGAAGAGAAACGATTATCTTTCAGAGCAAAACTATGAAACACCCAATGATGACCATTACTGGGGGCTGGAAAATGATAAGATGTCTAGACATTGGACATCAAATGCAGTTTGCTATTAATGTTTGATGTGCAATTTACAAATAACAAGCTGATCGCTCCAAAATATTACGATGGTACGTTAACAGGTCATTTGATATTTTAATTGCTGACTGAACGCAATATATCAATTTTTGTAGGAGAATCTGTCGTTGTTTAAGCTTTGAATCTACGGTTTTGAGCATGAAGTGACAGTGCCTCGTCAAGGATTCTATAGCCCAAATATTTGTGGTTATGGCGGTTTGGAAGAACGTCCTTCACGTTCTCCTGAACGTGACTCCCCTGGAATTTTTCCTGGGAGCACCTGAAAACAAGAGGTGTACGCGACCCCTCCACAAACTATTGCAAGGCATAAAGCATGCTCTGAACACCTTGTGCTAACATGTAATGCTCTATGCTCACGATGACATTCAAACGAGAATCCAAATGTGCATTGCAGCTGAAGGTGAGAAGTTTGGGCTATCTCAAATGTAGTATATTGTGTAACTAGTTATTTTTCTTTTCTCTGAGAATGTTTGTCTCGTCACAGTGTGAGAACCCACGAAAAACTAAATACGCGTTTTAACATTCTAATTATCCACATTAGCCTAAGGCATCTTTTCGAATTAAATCGATGATGCTCTGCAAATTTAAATAACTTTTTACCTATCTCGTTTGGTATCGAGATAGGATTACTAACTACCGTGATTGTCCACCTAAGTGGCGCGAAATGATTTGCTTTCTCAGTAGCGCATGGTAACTTTAATATGCTTAAGACACCACTTTTTATGAATATGCGGCCGTTTTCGAAGTTATGAGAGTGGCTAGGAGTTTGGAGCACTCTGTAAATATATATATATTCTCTCAAGAGAAAAATTTGTCTAATAACATAAAAAGATTTATAATTGACTTTTTTATATGTATAATGGTTCCTCATGTAAAGGGTAACTCCATTAATGTATTCCAAAAAAAAGTTTAAAAGAAATAAGATAAGTGCAGAAAAAAAAAAAAAAAATGTAAAATTCTCTTAGTTTTACTCTTTAGAGGTTTAAATGGACAGTTTGTTTTCAGATAAATAAAGTTTTGTGACAAAGTAACCGTAAAAAAGTAAAAAAGTGAAACACTACCAGCGCAACGCCGCTGGCGCAGCACTGCGCTACGCAAGAGCTGCCGCCTTTAAAAGCCACCTTACTTCGCTGTAAAACACACCATGGCAGCACGCCGCCGCAGCGCCTGCCGCGCCGCATATTTGGCCATCGCCGCTGCAGCGCGCTGCCGCCGCTGGCGTAACGGCAAAGGCGCCAACGGCTGCCGCGGCAAAAGCCAGCCGAAAACGCTGGCGGCGCGCCTGCGCGCACGCCTTGCCTATATAATATTGTGTGTGTGTGTGTGTGTGTGTGTATTCACTCATGGTATTACACAAATCTCAATGACATACAGATTCACTTAGCTTGCGAGATGGTGTCGAAGAATGGAAGAATATTTACTTTCTTAACTGACTTCCTTGGTCTTCTTCCAATTAAGGCTGGGGAAGATCTAACAAGTGACGACTAATCATGTCCTGGATATACCAGACCAGGTATTATCAGGAAATATTGAAGGATAAGATAATAACTGGAATGATGTAAAGACTTATCTGCTGATGAATGTCGTGTGCTACCCATCTGGAAAATATCATTTGTCAACCATGATTATAAGGAGGATCAACTGGTTTGCTTCTCATAAATGAAGCGTCTTCTTATAAATATGTCTCTGATGTGTACCTTGTGTAACCTGCTATCATGTTTTGATAGCACCCCAAACTTTATACTAAACTGCTGTTTTGTAGAAAATGCAACACCATGAAGGAATCATCAGAATCAAATGAAATTCGTAAAAAATGTCAATTATAAGGATATTATGCAAATTAATAAAGTTTCAGAGCCATCGCTTCACTCTGAATTGATGCTGGCAATATAAATAAAGTGCTGTAGCGGGACGTTGAGAAAAAGTCCTATGATTATTTGTTAGTAGCAAACGTTTAGTGAGACCTGATATGCCTCCACGACGGAAGAATAAGAAATTCAAGCAACTTACGGAGTTTGAACGAGGGAGATAATCGGCCTTCGAGAAGGAGGATTTTCCTATCGCTGTGCAACTCGTATGCAGCGGAACAGTTCCACAGTGATGCGAGTTTGGAAGCAGTGGACCGACGAGCATGAACAGCTCGAAAACAGGCGCTGGACGACAGAAGGTGACGTCAGGCGCGATGATCGACACCTGCTCCACGCGGTGAATGATCTTTGCTTCCTCCAGGCAGCTGGCAGCACGTGATCTACTGCTACAGGTGTACAATTGTCGGCTTCGTCAATTCGTCGTCGTCTGCTGCGCCGTGGATTGCGTGCAAGGTGCCTTTGCCAGATTCCCCTCACGGCGAATCATCGACAGCTGCGTCAGCGATGAGCTCTTGAGCACAGAGACCAGACAAACTTGAAGCTGATTAACAAGTTGTCTTTTCAGATGAATCACGCTTCAATTTGTGGACCCATGATGGCCGTGTTAGACGTTATGCCGGGGGGGGTCAACGCTGCCTTCCTGAGTGTATTATTGAACGACATGGTCGAACGCGGAGTTATATGGTCTGGGGTGCGATTTCGTATCATGGACGATCCAATTTGATACGGGTGAGGGTAATCTCCAATAGCAACAGGCTATGCGTCCGTGAAGTGCACAGCCAGTCGTTCCTTTCCTTAGAGCATCCCTGGAGCTATCTTTCAGCCAGGATAATGCACGCCCACGCTGTTGCGCAGACTGTTCGAGACTTCTGTTCCTTCTTGCAGCGCAACTTCTTCCTTAAACCTGCTTATTCACCGGATATGTCGCCCTATTGAGCACGTGGGATATGGTTGGTCGGCGTCTCGCTCGTGATCACGTCCTGCAGTTTCCAAAGACGAACTTTGGTTGCACTTTAAACTGATAGCGATTCTCTTCCTCAAGCAGATATTCAACATCCTGTTTGACTCCATACCACGTCGTATAACAGCAATTGTGCAGCGCATGGTGGCTGCACCAAATACTGATTTCGGACGCTTAATTTGTTTTCTTTTGTTTTGAAAATTTCATCATTTATTTGTATCAGTACCGTCGTTTCTGCATCCGCAATTTCATTTGATTCTGATGATTCTTTCATGGTGTTGCATTTTCTACAAACAGCAGTATATATTGTGTTGTATTGCATTCAACAAAGTTGTTAGATTGGCTCTATTTCTGTGATGCCTCAGAATCTCACCAGAGGATTATTATTACAAAAACAGATCGAATTCTCGTCTGAACCCCTCTTTGTGCCATTCAATTGTCAGGCGTAGCCCCGGCACCTTTGTAATCTTTTCATTGATGGATTGGCATTAATTGCAGGCTTCGTAAAGAGGCGGTTGTCCACAGGCCGCTTTGAGCGAATCACCGAAACTGTTCTCTCAGATATGAAGCATTCAAAACTCCTTGCACCTATCACAGAATATTGGAAATTTATTATTAGAGTTTGTCATCTGCAATAAACAGCTATAAATTCATTTCGTTCTGTGTATATGTATGGATCCGAATATGCACAAAAAATTTACTTTTGTACCGGTACTTGGTATTGTACATGCCACATCGCGCCCATTTTGCGGCAATGAACGCCCGCCTGCTAAGTACCGCGGCTCCACCATCGCATTGTACCGTAGAACGGTGACTGCTCTGCGCCGTGGCAGGCAAAGCAAAATTTTTGGGTAGCCCGGCGGCAAATTGCCGCTCTTGCTTTCCGCGCACCACCTATATACGCTCGCGTACGAGCCTTGCCTTACTTTTCCATGCCGCGACGTTTCCGTATTTGCCATTAATTTTCGCTGAACACGCCTTCTGGCTGGCATTTGGCGAAATAGCCGCAATTGTACCAAAACCTTTTGTACCTTTTGCCTTGCGCAGCCACCGTAGCATCTTACAGAAAATGCAGGATCAACCATCGCCGGACAAAATACCAAAGAACGGAAACATCAACATTTGTTCTTAGCGAAAGTCGTGACGTCATTTAAATATGGATTAGTATTAATTCCACATACACACCAAAAAAGTTACATAACAATAACACATCAATCAATAACTCCGAGATAACATTGAAAACAACATTTTTTTTTGCAAAATTTTTTTTACATTCATCAACATGACACGCCTTTTGTTAATCACCTTTTAGGGTGATACAATCATTCAACAACTTTTCCAATTTTTTTTTTTTCAAAAAAAAAAAATTGCACCTCTTTTCGCAAAAATATTTTTTTGTTGCAGATAAAAATGTGATAAACAGCTTTTCTGAATCATCGACTCGTTGCTGTTTTGTTCCATCAGCAATCATGGCACCACTTGGAAAAAAAAACTTTTCGTAGCAATTTTCATGAGGATAGTAAATACACTTCCATATGATCTGTGTCATCTCAGCAATCTCACGGGCTTCACTTTACGATCTTTCATTATAATTTTTGTCACTTCACTCCATTTTCGGTGCCAACGGCTTCCACAAGGTCTACCCGAGCGTTCGCGTCTTGTGTCGGTACGACCCGTTTACTCGACAAACCACCGACAAATCGTTGCTTTTGATGAACAGAGTCCGGGTAACATTTTTCAATCCATTGTTCGCTTGCACGGTGTTTTTTTACTTGTTAAAACAATGTTTTATCAGAACACGAAAACTCGGTTTTCCATTTTATTAAACTACAAAACATTTACTCCAGCCTCGACCAACTCTCTCAAGCTGTTTCTGGTCCGATCGACTTAAAGGGTACGGCCCGTTTCAAGCAAAGTTGAAACAAGAAGACCTGGTGCGGTTTTACTACGAGCGCCATCTAGGTTAGTCTCGGGCTATTGATTGATAATGTTGCGAGCTTTATGACTACTCTGCTCACACCAGATTCATAAATAAAAACACATTTCTATTGTGTATATAGTTCACTTAGTCTTATTTACATAAAAGTATATTTACATTAATTTTTTTGTGTGATTGACCTAAAATAAACTGGAAATCAATTTATTTGCGAAATTCAAGGTTATGATAATTTGATTTTGAATTAATAATTTTTATGTTCAATCCTTTATCCTTTTCGTCTTTTATTTATAATAGGTTACACGTTTTTTCGTAAGATAATTGTTGTGGCCGTGGTAGCTTACATTTAATTGCGAACTCGCGGCTGCGCTCTTTCCGTGAAGTCAAGGGTTCAGGCCTTGTTGCCACTTAAGACTCGTTGTGTAGAGTGAATGATGCAAGTTCAATCTATCCAGGTCCTAAATCTTCCCATAGAGTGAGGAAGTTTAGAGAGGGAGGTCCCAGTTCAATTGTCGTCCAGTTCACTTGCAAAAGACTCAAAAATACTAGAACTGTTGTGTACCAGCTTCTATGTGTGACGTTAATAAGCAATTAATCAATCATAAAATAATCATAACTTTGACAACTAATTCGATATGATGCTGCAAGATATTTTACTTTTCATATCTTTCATTTGTGATCTCGTTTAGACTTGTAACAGTTTATTGTAAAAGTTACTAAAAGTTATTGCAGATCAAATTTACGAATTTTTTTTCATATTATGTAATTTTTAATTGATTATAACTTTCCCAATAGAATCAGTTAGTATTTATGAATACTGGTTAGATTATTCATTTGTAGAATTTCTTTTTGATATAACTATCGATAATTTAATGCGGAAATGAATAGAGAAACTTCTTGTAATGTAAAATCACTGAACTTATAATATCTCAGAAATTTATTCACATTTTTCCGTATTATATGCGGATGATGAAAACCCCACGAGCCACATATTCCACTTGAGATTTAAAAATGCAAAAGAAATCAATTGGACGAGGAGACCAGAGAAAATAATGGCTTCTGGAAAGAAGAAAAATTCTAAGAGAGAGAGATAATAGATAGAGATAACATAGTTATATAAGTAATGACAAATGTTTTGCAAAAATGTTTTTAAGAAACATTTTGAGAGAACAAAATTTAAAAAAATATCCCTTAAGTTTTGTGAATATTAAATTTTCAGTCTTTTCAAAGTTTTGAATGGCAATTTAAGAGGATTTAAAGTTCAGTTCATAAAGTCTAAATTCTAGACATTATGGCTCATCATTAGAAACTGAAGCAACGAAAATCTTCTTTGAAATTTAATAATCAGGCACGACTATTTAAACACACAAATAATATAGAAATAAATATTTTTGAGTTCTGAAAACTTATCAGATATGATTTTAAACTAACACTCAACAAAATTTTTTGCATGAACATAGAAGTTGATAAAAAATGTTATTCTCGATAATGAAGAAGTGGTTATTTTAGTATCACTGCTATTTTTGTCACTTCAAGATAAATTTATATATTTAAAATGAGACGTCTAAAATTATTGTTTAGTGTGTACCTGAGTTATGTATAATTTCATTTTTAAATATTATTTTTTATTAAGGAATGAATATGTAGTCGAACAATTTGTCAACCTATTGTGTGTTTATAATTTCTACCAATTTTGTTGTTGGGATAATTTTGAAATAACATCACTAAATTAATACAAAAATTATCAATAACTAATGTCTTAATTTTGAATAATGGTGAAGTGAAGAAAAAGGTAATTGAATAGGTACCTCTACTCCCGGTTTCCGCACCACGTGAGGGCTTTGAAATTAGTTTCAATATCCCACAGAATCATACTTTATTCCTAATGATAGGCTTGGGAGAATCAATACTTAAAGATACTGCTTGTCTTAACTATTACCAGCCATAAATGAGCTATATATATATATGACCGGAATTAGCTTTCATGTTTCTCTTGGAACGTTTCAGGGAGAGTAACTATAACCTGCTTCGTCCTTGTCAAGTGAAATATACAAGTATTTTGTAATTTAACAAAGAACAAGAAATGTATGTCTTATTGGATAGTATTCGTTGCTCAGAACTAATATCATATCAAGCATTTTACTTGTAATGCAATTTATAAACACTACGTGACAGATGCTGGACGCAAGTGTGTTTTCAAACGTGTTAAAATGCTTCTTAATCAAAATCATACAGAAACTAACATTAGTAATAAAAAAAATTGGTCGAGGATTTTCTAGTCGTGCTATTTTTCAATAATTTGTGTTCCTGCAAAAGGAATGGAAAAATAAATAAATTCGTTTTTGGAAACCATTTCTTCCATCACTATCACGTTCGTTACGAGTAAATAATATATCCTGTTATGCCCTCCGTTTATATGATGGTAGTGAACCATACACACATATACATAAACATATAATTACACACACCCTTTTAATAAACGTTATGAATAAAATTATGTTCTCCAAGATATGAATGGTACAGGTTTCTCGATATTAGTGAACACTCCTACGCTTTATTATCAAACACAATTTTATAGCCTTAACTTTCGATATCATTGAATTCAAAACTTCTTAAAATATTGTTACTGACTTCTCGTGTATACACATTTCTTAAATTTAATTGATAATGATATTATGCTTATTTATCTTGATAATGAATAAAATTCTATTGTTTCTTCCAAGGATCCACCAGATTATTGAATAAATCTTATTACCTAATTTTAATTGTATAGTTTCTAAATTTATGTATAAAAATTGCATAGCTTTTGCTGCATTATTTAATGATATTCTTATGTTTTTTTTAATTACCAAACTAATCACCTCACCTTTTCTTTAATAGTGTGCTATATAATTTCATTCATCTTAGAAACGTTAAAATTGCTTTAATATTTTTTTTTTACTATTTCCCGATGGTCATATACTCAAATTTCTAAGGCTATTACTACAATCGTTATGAATTTTTGAAACTTTTCTGTTTGTTTTACGTATTATGTTCGATGATTCTCTATATAGAATAAAGAGTTAGATAAATAATTTTTAAGGATTCATAAAATATGTATAAAGCTGCTTTTTAATGTTTCTTCATAGTGCAAGAATGGCATTTTTAATGTTTTGGAATCTAAAATTGGAAGAAATATTTCTTAAAAACATATACATGTTGAAGGAAAAGAATTTTTTAAAAATATTCTTTGCCGTAGTAGGAATTTTAAGGTATCGAATTATTTTGGAAAAAAAATAATAAAATTTTTAATAATTGTTTAATCGAAAAAAAAAGTTTTTTTTTTTCCTGAAAAGTTTATTTTATGCGTATTCAAATATTACGAATAAAAACATTTTCTCATAAATATTTAATTTAAAAACTATATTATACGTCCCCTTTAGATTTTAGATTCCAAAACATTAAATATGGCATTCTTATTTCGCTAAGAAATTCCAAAAAGAATGTTCCTTTTTTAATACAGAAGAGGTTCAAGAGATTGTAAAAAAATTGTACATGAAGTGATTCGGCTGACTAAAAGAGATGGCGCTATTTCAAAAAGGATTTGGGTACTGAAATACTGAGCATGCCAGAGAAACGAACTAGAGTAACTACGAAGTATTACGTAATTGTTGGAGAGGGGTGGCATGATAAATTTTATACGTTCTTTTTCGGATGCTATAGTATGTTTTGCGTACGTAATGTATGGAATGTTCGCACAATTAATATCTAAAAATCATATAAACGGTGGTACTGATACAAAGTGACTAATTATTTCAAGCTACACAAATGCCGAACGACGCGCTATGACAAGATTCCACCAATAAAGCTCTTATGAATTAAGTTTCATTACTGTATTTACAGAAACGAGATGTAATAAAGAGCTACTCTTGTTTGTATTCCTTACGAATACAGATAATTATTTACTAATGAAAGTAAAATACGTAGGTAGCTCACAAAGCATTATTATTATTTTCTTTCTCGAAAATAATATATCTGTGCCTTATATCGTAACGTATTCGTAACGTATTCTACGTCTTTATAATGTCTAAATACTTGCGTTTCGTGTTAGAAATTTTGTGAAATCTTTTGTATTTTTTGCATATCTTAAAATTATAGAACAATTAAGAAATAATGGTATGATAGAAATGAAATTAAAACAAAATTCTATATGTTGGATTTAATTTATGTGTGTGCTTTGGGGAAAAACCTTTGTCTTTAAAAATTACAAGAGTATTAAATAATAAATTCCCTAAATTAATATACTTTTATACGAAGAGAATGATAAAACATTATACATTTTTCCTAATATTGCTGCTCTTTATAGAGAGGAATCTATAAGAGTTTCTAAGGTTTACGAAATTATGAATTGCAAATAAAAAATTGCGATATATTGTTCATTAGTTTTCAAAATAAAATAAAGCTTTTTTAATTCCATCCATTTAGCTTAGAAATATTTTAGTTCTTTACTAAAAGCTGATGAAAAGACTTTTCTTTCAGCTATTGATTTAGTAACTCCATTACGCTTAAAACAATGTTTCCAAAAATAAGTGCATCGATTTTGAGTGCACAAGGCTGCATTTATTTGACAGGGAAGCGTTTTTAAGCAAATGAGGTTTTTTATTTATTTAAGCAACGACGAGGCACATACACACACAAGATCGAAAAGAAACAGAATGATTTTTATTGCTGCTAGTTATCAGTAAAATGCACAGTTTTGTTTTATGCTTTGTGCACAACGCCGTCACTTTTATGGCTTAGATAATTTTCTAATGATATTGTTTTTACTTCACTCTTAAGAATTTATGGTTTGTATTTGCGTCATTAATCGAAAAATAAAGTCTCAAAGCATATTATCTTATCAGAGAAGCGCTTTTCACATTAAATAGGAGAGACAGAACTATAATGAGATTAAAAGTGATAGGTAACGCGTACGACTGTCTTATTTCCACTGTCTACATTTTTTTTTATTAAATTTATATTCTGAAGAGAGTTATCAGATATTTGAAGAAAAATAGAATTGCATGAAAAATATGATTATAATAATTAATATTTAACAAAGTCTTGAGATTTCTCTATTAACATGAAAGGAAATGAGAAAACAGTCATTTGGACATTATTTTGAAAAATTGTACTGTTTAATATTGAAAATTTTTTATTGCCTAATATTGAAAGATAAAGGCAAATATATCGAAATGATTATGTTACTCATTTATTTTGACGCATAACAGTTTTAAAAATAATAATGCAATAGACATTTATGTTTTATTTAATTCCTTTACGTAGTACCTATTCATAAATTATATCTATTTTTAAATATGTTTGTCACAGATGGTTTCAATTTGAAATCAGAATAATGACTAAACCCAGTTTTTGAAAAGACAAGACATGTATAATTTTGAGAGTTTTTTAAACTAAATTTATGAACGTTTTACAAAACAATATAAATTCTGCAAGAGGGAATTTCCTCTAATGCGTTTTGATGACTTACATGTTTCCTTTTCGTTAGGAAACATTGAATAGAATTAAAATTTTATTGTGAAATAAATGCAATGGGAATAATAATAAATGCATTAATTTTCATGTGAAATTATATCAAAAATGGTTCTTTTTTTCATCAAAAACAATTAGAATAAATTATTTTGCAAATGAATCGAATATTTTACATTTCAAGTTTAAATTGCGCATCTGTATATAGCTCTATTGATTAAGATCACATTTAACCAATAATCTGGTTTTTTTACAGAACTAAAAATTGAATCCCGATATGATTTTTCAAAATAATTTATAATAAATATGTAAAGTACTTCTTTGAGCGGATTTAACATGCATTAATAATATTTTTGTGTGTTAATTTTAGAAATATAAAATAATATTTTTCAGTTTAAGACACAACAAATTTGTTATTGTTTCATAATAATATTGATTTATATTATTACATTATTATAGGGGCTCTAGTACTAAAGTAGCGTAACGATTCTGAAATGTTTCTTTGGTTCCATTGTAAAATTTATTTAACTGTAAATTTTATTGATTTAAAAAACAGAGTTTAAATAATAATTTGATTGTTAAAATTTCAGAAGAATGCAAGTGTATAATTCCACTTAATGTCTGCTCTAAAACTGACGCTTCATAAAATTGAAGAAAAAAAACCTGTAGTCGTATTAACTATTCGTAACGCACTCGTTGTAAAGCAATACAAGTTTATTAATAACAGTAATGATATATACATTTAAATCAAGTGAAATTCATTCATAGCTTCATTATAATGTGCCAATGAATGGTTACAATCTCTTATGGAAAATCATTTATTCCTTTCTGAGTAAAAACGCATTGGTTGTTCATTGGTCATGGTCCGAAATTATGTCCCTATACGTTCAAAATGAACAACGGGTTTGAATACTGGCCTTATCACCCTTCAACACAATGTGGAATAATAAGGGCTGGATAGTCTGAGGAATTAAACCAGAAAGTCATCGCGTGGGTGTAAGAGCTTAGAGAGAATTGTACCAATTCGGGTATCGTTCCCATAACTATGACACATGTTGCCTGTAGCCTTTGTGTAGTAAAGTGACAAATAGTTACTTACCCGTCTGAAGTGTACGTTTCACAAAATGACTTCATTTTCAATATGTACACACACAAAACAAAATTCGTGTAAAACACGATAATACAATATAATCCAGATTTAAAAAGATGTAAAAGTCAAGTATAATTCAGATAATAATAATTTACAAATCTAAGACTAAAACAATGCACTTAAAACAGAAATCAGTTGATAGATTCTAGCTAAAAATATTTTAACAGTATTAATAAATCACCCAGAAACAAAGTTTCCCAGAGATCATAAAGAAACAAAAAAACATAATTACCTAAAACGATTTATTGAAACACTAGCACGCAACATGCCTCGACATCAATTTCTGTGTCGAACAGTCAGCCTCCGGAACCCGGAGCCAGTGTGTAACAAGCGCATGGTGAAATCGTCCTCATTGAGAAAATGCTGACCGGTTAGAGCCTGTTTAAGTGCTGGCACAGATTATCAATGCTGCTCCATGCTCTGAAGTTTACGTGTTCGGAAGTAAAATTCTTCGTCACCCACCAGCTGCGTAACTTCTAATTACGGATAAATTTCACTGCCAAATATTTGCCGAAGATGCAAACTTATGTTGTTTCTATTTCAATTAGTGTATCCGGGTAATTACGTTTTGTGTTTTCTTATGACCTCTAGAAAACTTATTATCTGAGCGAACCATATACTATAAAGGTAGAAAAGGGCCTCACTAGATGACTGACCATGCTTCGGAACTTGTGACTAGACTTCTTTTCATTGAATCATGCTTTCCGAGTCATCATGGCAGCAAGGACCTGCTGTGTAGAGAGGCTGATGCACAATAACTCCAACGAGGCTCCAAATCTTCAGGTGGGCGTGGTGTGGAAGTTTTGGTAAATGGTGCCAGCTCAAGAGTCATAATCATCAGTAGACCAAGGCTCAAAATTAGCCATGGTAGCCGAATGGTCACGATCAAACTTTTGAAGGCAACAATGTTCCAATAGAATTCATTGTTCAAGCCTTGACTTCTCCGTGAGAGCTATTTAAAACAGTTGAGTGGTCACGGTATCAAGTGGTTAAGGTCACGAACTCATGGGCTAAGCTGTTTCCCTCCAATCTTAAGTTCGAGTCTCGATACTTCTCAAAACTTATAATGTATAGGAGCTGATATGTGTTAAATTTGTTAAAACTCAGATTTTCACTGTGAGGTGGTGTAGAAGTTAGGCGAGAGGGTTGCCAGATGAAATCTAGTTTTTCTCATTTAATCTGTTTAAAATTTATGAGGTCTGTTGTCAAAATCTGTCATATTTTTTCTGTGTGAAAAGTTAATAAAAGCTTAATTCATGTTTAATTTATCCTATTGGAATAAAATTAAATAATAAATTCAAAGGTAAATAAAATTTAAATCCACTGTAAATGCTACGCACATACGCACTCAAAGATAACGTATGCATACCTTCAAAAAACTAAATTCTTTGTATGTATGCGTGGTAATTAAATTGAGTACAAAAAAAATGCCCAAACTAATTTATTGTACTTAATTTAAAAAATTCTGAATTTTGACATGATTGAATTTGTTAAAATAGCCTGTTCAAAATTATTTATAATGAAACTAACGTTTGTCTATTCGAGCCAATTAATATACCAATATCTTTTTGAATAATTTTTAATATATTTTTTATATACACTTTCAATTGATTGCACAATAATATCAATCCTCATGAGAACTTTTAAATAGTATTACTATGTATAACATTATTACTCAAGAATTATTAAGTTTATGGTTTAACTATTTATTTGTAATCGGTATTAAGAAAATCATGTGTTTACCTATCTCACTTTATTTGATTAACAAGACACTGGTGATACAACTTGTAATATTTTGAATTTCTATAAAAATTAATAAAAGTTTGAGTTCAGATATTTTATTTATGTGAATTCCTAATTCATGGAATTTAGAGACTCAGTTGAATTTAAATTCTAGAGTATTCCTAATTAATGGAATTAAGAAATGCAATTGAATTTAATTTCCAATAATTAAAGCCATTACGCTCGATAATGCATTGGCACTTCAAGTATTGCTCCTTTTCTCTATTATTTAAGCAACCAAACTTAATTGGATTAGATAAATTAAAATTATTTTTCTCTCGCAACATCATTTAAAACAGTTAATTGTCAAACGTGATTATGATAACACTCTATTTATCTTTACTATATTTTTGAAATTTTCTTTATGTCCTTTATGAATTGTTTTTGAGTAATTTATACTATTCGTATATTATTCTATCAGAATCTTGTTTTCATTGGTTACACATTTTATTTCATATCAGGCAGTCTGTTTTTTCTGTAAATTATGTATTGTATCCAGGTAGGGGAGCACTAATTGATTAAGAATTTCATGTATCCATTAAATATCCAGTGCATGCCCCATATGAATTAAATATGATGATTAATCAATCCGTTGATGGAATTTATAGTAAATGCAATTAATTTTGTTAAATCATGTCAGTAATATTAATTCGTTAATGTCTTTTATCTTATTTATTTAATCAAACATATTCCTCTAATCAAAGTTAATATATTAGAAAAAAAAACACGCATGACTATGTCATAAACTCCGGTGTCGTCCTTGTCACTTGATCGAGGTTCATAATCATGAGGTTCGTCGTTAAGAGCCCTCCTGTTGCTTCTAGATACTAAAAACAAACCTTGGTTTTTTTTAAAGCTTCTTGAAAAAAGGATTAAAAAGAACAATTCTTCATAAAGATACAAAACCATTCACAACGATATAAAACAATATAATTAGCTTTCTAATTTATGAGGGCTCATTACCCTTTGAATAAAAAGAAAATTGAAAGCATAAGAAAAATATATATACCACCTCATTCAGGAAGATGATGTTTTCTTCAGTAAGTCCGTTCAGCATCGTAGTAATAATAACTTCTGGTAAGACATTCAACCGAAGTTAAGATCCCAGCTCATTCGAGTGAAAATATTTCTCTAAGAAAGAGTGCCGCAGTTAAAAGCCGAATTTAAACCTCTAAGTCGTTCCGCAACGCTCCACCATAATCGAGACGGCCTGCTGTGTCGAAAATGGCGGATAGCAGCGTCTTTTGTACTCAAGTTTTATTGTGCTCTCCGGATTATTTTGGAAGGAAAGCCAGGACTAAAATAGTATCTGGCATAGTCGTGAATTTTCTCTTATGGACTTTTGCAGGTGAATTGGTCTTTATAAAGATTGGTCTTGGGAGGTGAAATTCTTTGCACACGTTAGAGCTTCAAAAGATAAAAGAAATACATAGGTCTAAGTATTGTAAGGTATAAAATATTTGTGTAAAAGACTGATTTTCTGGCTGATAATTTGCGTTCAAAGATTATATTTTGTAAAACTGCAGTGTAATATTTTCTTATACTTATTTTGAATACAATTTCAAACATTAATAGCTTGCAAAATTAGGAGATACTATTAATATTTAGTTATTATAAGTATAAATATGCTATAAAATTGTTATAATTTACAATGAATCGATTTAAGAGTATGTATTCCTAATGATTAATAATTTTATATCACTATTCATTTTTCCAATTTCTTCTGTCGCAACGAAAATCAGCAATATCATAAATAAATGTTACCTCGAATAACTTGAAATTAAGAATTGATTAGAAATAAAAAAAAAATTGTTTTCTGTTCACTTTTGTTTTTAAAAATAAACAAACTAACGAAAATTTAATAAATTACTTTTTTGTTATGGTGGATGAGGTGCACTATATTTTTCTTACCTCTTACTTTAAGACATAAAGAAATTGTTATGTCACATTACAAAACAAGCTCAATAAATAAACAAATAAAATTTCATAGAGTTAGACAAAAATGTTAAACTGGAGGTTCTGTTTCTGATCGAAGTATTTTCGATGCTTATATGCTGGAGACGTGCTGTTGTTTCTAATCTTTCTGACTAACTAGAGTCTAGACCGGATTCGTGATATCATTCATGGAAATACGGACTTCTGTTGAATGCACTTAATGGTGCATTATGACAATCTACCATATTGATTCGTAATTTCAGTTTTATTGAATATGAGACAGTAGAAAAGTTAAGTATCCTGATGTATGGAACTAAAACTCTTTTGATGACAAAATAGGCGTATTTAAAGATGTATACAAAATAAGTTTGGAACATTTTTTGACCTGCCATTCCCTTCTCGAATAAAAATGAATAAATAAATATATAAATAAATAATACTACCCTCCTTTCATAATATTACCCCCATTTTCGTTTCAGCTATCAGATACTTAAGTAAATGTACTACAGATACTCTTTCTTTCAGAATCATTTGAATATCCCCATTTAATAATGTAATTAATATTAAGATTGACACCGAACAAAATTATTGGTATTTTTTAAAAAAAAATATCTGCAACCGAAACAAGTTGTGTGTGCGTGCATGAATAACAAATATTAATTTAAATAGAACAAATGATCAGAAAAATGTTATAGAACTTGTACTCTTATAGTGGGATTGCTTATTAACGTCGCACACTTTCTGAAAAGCAACACAAGGGATATTGGCAAAGGACCACAACATTTTGTATCTCGGTCTAGTGATAAAATGTACATTTCCTTTCTTCCCTTTCCAAATTTCCACAACACGCCTGAGGGAGCACTTGGGACCTCGACCGAATTTAATGTGCATCAGCCTCGTTCCACGGTGGGTCTTTGGTGACATCAGGGCTCGAAAACACGATTCGATGTAAACAATATCAATGAGTCCACGATTTTAACCACAAGGTTATTACAGCCTCTGATCTCTAAGAGAATATAAACTATGTATGCTACCTGAGGTAAGAGAGAGCAGTGCCTGCTTAGACAATTAGAAGCTAATTTATATAAGTTCATCAGAAAAATAAATTTGTAAATACTGAACGTATGAAACCTTATATATTTAATTTCCATTTCATTTTGTTGCTAAATAAATACTGACTTTTTTCATGTTTTTCATGTAGAAAATCCCAGTCCTGAGTATGACCTGGATCCCCTTCTTCCCGTAGACCCCGAGGGGTGCCTCAGGAACCGGGAGGAGGCTGCCGCGAGGGGTCGGCAGTGCCTGCGGAAATGCGCCTCCGACGCGGATTGTATCAGCTCCAGGAAGCGATGTCTGTGTGATGGACTGTGCGGATGGTCCTGCATTAGACCAGGTGAGACACTGATTTTCTACCATTCTGCTTAATACAAGAGAGGAAAGTGTAATGACTACTGCAGCAATTATTCTTTTGCATCGTTACGCATAGTAAGCAACCAAAAATTTATTTTTCAATTAACATTTCTTATTAATGGAACAATAATCATTTAGTATACATTGTACCGTTGCAGAAGTAAAAAAAAATCCTGTTTACGAATTTCAAAGGTTTTTTTTCTTATTCGTATTAATGTTCCTCATTTTTGTTAAAACGCAATTACTTTTAAACAAAATAATATACGAGTATTCTAATATTAAAAATGCAGCTTTAATTTAAATGAACAAAATTATTTTAAAAAAAATCTTAAAAGGATTTTTAATTATTTTGATAAAATTTCGTCCATCGATCGTATTCAAACTATGTAACATTAGTTAAATATCGTTTCGGTGAGAAATGTGGCAAATATGATTTTTGAAAATGCTTTTAAAAACTTGTTAACTCATTTTCAACTAACTCTCCAGTTTCACAAATCTTTTTATAATCTATTATGGAGATAAATATGAATTCTCTTTAATTATTATGAGTTTTTTTTAAAAATTTCTTAATAAATATAAATTTAACATATTTTATTATTTCGGATTATTAAAAAATATAGTTTTTAATTTAGTTTATTACTAGTTCTAATTCATAAGGAATTTAGAAAATGATCTAAGTGATTTTGAATCCATTATTTCTTCAATTTATTGAATTATACATTTTAAACTGAAAACAAAAATTATTAAACTAGCTTTATTTTATCTTACCGGCAGTTGATAGAAGGAAATTTCAAAAAATCTAAGGCAAAAAATCCATTTAACATCGCAATGCTTTTTTCCTACTGTGCAAAATGTTTAAAATATTTTGCTGATGGAAAAAAAAAGAATGTTTAAAATTAGGATGCAAAACAGAAAACAATTCACCTCAAATTTTTTCTCCTTTATTTTCATGTATACAAATTATTATAACTATTTTTGCCTAACAATTTCGTAAGTTCTAACATATTTGACTGTAGTTTCTATTTGGTGGTTCACGAAAATCGCATTTTAATGACGGAATTTCATATCGACAAGTAAAAAAAAATATCGAAATAATAAATTTACGGACATATATTTACTGCACTGTTATTTCGAAAATAAACAATACAAATGTTAAAGAAATACGTAAGTGTTTTTAGTAAGACAATTACTGAGAATCGCGTTATCACACAACGAGCACACAGGCGGTATATGCCGCCGAAAAAAGAGAAGACAATTCGTCCATCAAATAACTCCTGATTAGAATTAGATAGCAAAACAGAAAGTAAAATCATTTTTCCAAGATAGATATTTTTTTTCAACTGGATAATCGCGTTAATATACGTTGGTACAGACTCTTGTAAACCTTGTGCCATTAGTTCACGATTTTTAGTATGCTACTGTAACTGTGTTTAATGAAGTTCTTCTTGTGTAATTTTTTTATGATTTCCATATCCGAATTTTATTACGATTAATCAAAAGCAGAAAACGAGCCGTTTAGTCGAGTTTGAATAATAGGCAGGCAACTATTTATTCCTTTTTCAATTTCGGGGCTGATTCCGAAAATAGTATTTTAATGACCGAATTTTGAATCGTCAACGTAAGAAAAGTATCGTTATGTTACATTTATGTTCATATATTTACTGCATGGTTAATTATTCGAAAATAAAAAAGTAATAGAAATTTTAAGAAAAACAGGGTAATGATACCGAAAGCTGCAGTGAGCTACCATCTCACCAGTCTGAAAACAAAGAAACAATTGGGTAACATGATGCTGAATAAAGTAAAAAGCAAAAGTATGACAGTGTTTACTTTTAAATGTATTTTATACTTATGATGAAGATTCAGAACCTAAGCCCTTTTGTGCAATCTGCAACGAAGTTCTTAGCAACAGAAGTTTAAAACCATCACTTCGTCATAGATAACTTGAATTGAAACATCCGACACACAAGGATAATCCTGTCGAGTATTATAAAAGAAACTTAACAGATAACAGAAATTACAGTGTCTCTTTTTACCTGTCAGTTTCTAACAAAAATAGTAAAATGGCCCTTGAGATATCACTTCGAGTAAGTTACAGAAATGAGAGATCTCGACAGGCAAATACAATGGCAAATTTTTAATTGAACAATGTGTAAATGGTTTCGCAAAGTGTGAAGTAACGGCAGCCAAGAAATTTGACCTGGCTCCTTTATCAAACATACAGTGTAGCGTCGAATTAATGATTTCACAAATCATGTGGAGCTTGAACTTCCAAAGAGATTGAATTGAATTATTTTGTTATTCAGCTTGACAAGTAGTAAGTGCTGCAATATTACTTGTCTACATATATTTTTAAGAATTTGATTCATGAAGATATATTATTTGCAAAGGCTTTGAAAACCTATACAATTGGAGAAGCAATTTTTGATATTGTCAATGATTATTTTGAAAAAATGAATGGAATAAACTGGTCTTAATATGTGTGTACAATATGAATGACAGGAAAATATTCTTGTTTTGTGACATGAATAAAGAAGATCAACGAATAAATCAAAGGAAATCATTACTGTATTCATAGACAAGTATTGACATATAAACGTATTTATACAGAAATTACCTATTATTTTAGTTGATACTGTAAAAATTGTAAATTTTATAAAATCGCGTGCTATAAACTATCATCTATTTTAGGGGCTATATGAGGACTGAAAGCTTCCACGTTTAATTACTACTTCACATAGAAGTTAAATGGCTTTCCAAGGCAAAGTCTTGACATGCTTGTTTGAATTGAAGTTCAAGTATTTTTATTGATAACTCATTTCATTGGTCCTCTCGCATAATTAATATTCTTCGGTTGAAAAAGTTTGTTTACTTATTTGATATTTTTTGTAACATAAATGAATTAAATCTGACATTACAGGGTGCAGGTGGTACTATTTTCAAGGTGTGCATGATATACCTGGATTGTATTCAATGTCTGTATTTCAATGGATACGGATACTTTGATTCCCTGTGCAGCCTTTTCTCAGAAAATTTAACTAAACTTCATGAAAACATTGAAAGGAATATTTATGCAAATCTGATACATCTTCAATTAACTTTCGATGACTATTTCCATAACGCAGCAATATATTCCTATCATACAACTGGATATGTGCCAACCCTTCTAGGAGATGTAAAATTAGAGACCTCTCTAACAGGAAAAAAAAACTCACTAAGGTATCCAGTGACACAATTCAAAGAAATTAATTTTTAAAGATCATTCTTTAATTCAATTCTGGCTCGGTGTTACTGTGTTATTAAGAAGTCAAAAAATTCTTATTTCTTTTTGCGCAATATATCTATATGAGAAAGGATTTTCAACACATACTTACCTGAAAGGTAAATACTGAAACACGTTAAAGTCAGAAGTTAATTTAAGACCGAAGCTGTCAAACGTTAAATTTCTTTATTCCATCAAACAGCCAGATATATCCAAATTAGTGTTTCTTACTCCAAATTCAACAAGGGGCTTACCATTTTTTTCTGTTTTCAGAAGAGTTTCTCTAAAAAGAAAAAGTTTGAGAACCGCTGTATTAGAACATATATTGTTACGAATTTTGCACGTGGTTACTTAAATTAGGATAAATATTTCTAAAAACGATTAAAAAAGTAAGACCTCGTAAATAGGAAACCCTTACTAATGAAAAAAAATCTATATCTTAATTATAATTATGTAATGTTTTAATAGGTGTTTCAATAAGAAATCACCACGCCAGTAATACGAGGACTAATTTTTTATAATAAAATCCGTATTTGTCGCAAAATAACATTTATTAGGTTGGTTGTTGCCCACTTGTGGGTAACTCAATCTCAGAGAGCTGGCGAGTGTTCTTGTCTCTCTTATGCAAACGAATATGTGTCTAAACGACGCTTATTCCGTTATTTCCGTTATTTTAAATGAACATAAGATGTGATCAGTAGGATTGAGAAATCAATGAATTTAAATTGAGTTCTAAATGATGAAGACTTGAGTATTTTCCAAGTCTACCTTAAATTTATGGTATGTATAATTTGTATTACGAAATCGTATCTTTTACTTCCAGATACTCCGGTGATGGTTAATACAATTTTCAGTGTCAATAACAGATTTTACTGCTGAATACTTCAGCTGTTTTGCATATACTTTTCCGTCGTCAAATGATAGTTTTCTTTCATCCTAATCCGCTTCGGCAGCTCGCAACTATATCATAATAATGTATGATTCACTTATAATGTATAGTTATTAAAGAAGATTATTTTATGACAGTTTTCTGTCCTCAATTTTGAGAACTTATTAGAAAATGTTGTAATTTAAATTTGAGTAATAATTTTTTTCTAAAAATCAATTTCTATATTGCTCACGTATGAGGTTTAAAAGTAAAATATATTTGCATTTTTTAAACTCTTTAAAAGTATTTATAAAATGAGTTTATTTGGAACATATATGTATAAAATTTTTATTTTAATTTTAAGCAAAATTGAAATTAATATAGATAAAAATATTTTAAAAAACCAAATTAAAAATTCGAGTATTAAATCAAGATGGATAATATAAAGAACAATCCTTTCATAATCAAAATTTTAATAATGATTCAATTAAAATACTATTAGTAACTTCAGAAGTCGTTTTGAAGTTCGAAAAGATAACTAAGAGATTTGAATTGGTTCTATTAAATTTCTAAGTCTAGGAAACCGAAAGCAGCATAAAATACATCATATATAACAATTTCTTACTTAACGTAAATTTTAAAAAAAGATGAAATGTCTATAAACTATAAAAAGAGAGCACCCTATGTCAACAAATACTGTCATTCGCTATTGAATAGTTTTTTTTTCAAGCATAAATCTTTAAAACAATTAGATCCTGTTTCAGCTATGAAATTTTTAATTTATTTTTAATATATTTATTCCATACTATAAAAAGTACTAGTTTTTTTAATGCATATGTTAGATGGATCACTTGCTTAGTTTAAGTATTTCAGCTGAAAATTTGAAAATTATGTAGTATATTTTTTTTTTTTTAGTTTTGTTCTTAGCGAGATTCTTAAGGTATAGGGAATTTGCTTATTTTTTAGAAGTTACATGACACAGAAACATAAGATTTGACATATTTGATTCTTTAAAAAATTAATAGCTCTTAAATAATTAACATAATTCATTTGTAACTCTTTTTGTGCAAATCGATCTTTTGGAATCATCAATCATTTGTTAAGTTCTTTCATAAACATCAATGAGATTAATTTTGCCTTCATCTTAGTTTCGGATAATGGTATTTTTAAAATCGTCAATTCTTAAGATGGATAGATAAATATCCCTTCTTAAATAAGTTGTTTGGAAAGTTTAGAAGATCAAATTCTAGCTTTGTACTAAGTTACTGTATTTGTAATAAATTTTTAAATACAGTGCAATGGAAGCAACAGAAGAAATGAGCCTTGTCTTGTCTGCTGATCAACATTGCTTGTACAACGTATCCAAAATGTTTTCGAAACATCAGTTAATATCTAATTTATCTTTATAAAGTATTGATGTTACCATGCGTGTTTGAAAAGCATTACTTTTATGGCCATCATCTTTTTCTGTCTACTGATTTTCACAATTCATCTTGTATCTAAAAGCTACATGAATCTTTTATGAAACGCCTTATTTACTTTTCGTCATTGTCGCGATCCCTTTCCACTCATTTATGTCAATGCGTGACTAGTTGATCAAAACAATAGGAGAAAAATCCATGTGTTTATGGTCATCACCAAGCTTTAATGACGGTTTTACTTTGTCATCAAAACGAAGTTAGGTAATATTATGAAAGAGTTCTTTCATTTTTACGAAGAAATGCAAGTCGCTCGGTGAGTGCTTAGTGAAGGCTCGCTGTTTTAATTTCATCTCCATGTAGGTTGCTATCTTTTTCAATTATCAATACACCAGTAAAAGCTGGGAATTATGAAGACAATTGGAACATAAAGAGCATTGGTATATTTTGCGTACTACTAGAGCTTTGAGAATAGGCTAACAAGAAAAATGCATGAGCACGGATGCATTTCTTTTCCATTAAGTTTTGTACATTTAAGCCATTATGATGATTGAATTTCATTCAAAACATTTGCATAAATACTCCGTGATATAGATTTTACAGAAATAAATTCAATTACCTGCATAGGAAAAATGGTAAAAATGTAAGTTTTATACAAATAACTAAACCGACAGCAACTACTTATTTCAGAAGAAATATGAGATGCATAAATAAAACCATGTACTTAGCTTTTCATTTCCGATAAGCATTTCATTGTAAACACATTATTCTAGAAAACTTGAGTAAACTATTTTTTTCCTCCTTTGCAAATTGCAATTTGTTTAACAAACATAAACATGTTTCTTTTCGGAAATTTCTTGTCAAGAAGCTTCGAATTAGTTTGTTTTGAATTCAAAGTAATACGGGATTTTTTTTTCTTCTTCTGTACAGCAGTCGAATAAAGTTAGCGAAGATATATTTGTTTGAAGTTTTCATTTCGACTACTTCAATCGAAATATTTAAATAGTATTTCCGAAATATACTGCGTAAATATTTATCTAATGAAGCTTTTTTTTGTAATTTACTGAACCGTGCAAATAATAGTTGATGATAATACGAGCTTTATTTTTTTGGTAAGTATCTGAATGCATTTTTATCGATCCCATTTTTTTCGTGTAATTAAATAACTCATGAATAAAATAACAAGAAATGTAAGAGTAACATAACCAAATTGAATATAATATATATAAGATTATATAACATTTAGTCTACATATAAGAAATTATTAATTCCTTGGAGAATATTCTTGATAATTGAGATATAAAGAGAATAGAATTTTTCTAGAATTAATTATAGCATATCTAAAAATGTCACAAAAAGAACAAATCATCGAAATTTAAGAATTGCTATTAATTTATTGCAATTTCTTTTCTACTTTTTTAGAATCATTAAGGGAGTGTGTGCTATTTATTAAATATCATGTAATACGATTCCTTCTAGCTTTATTATTTAAAAAAAATTCTGGTTTCCTTAGTTGTTACGTAGAGTCTTTAGTTGTTACATCAATCTCTTTCAAACGAAATTTGCTGATTAGATGAGAGAATTTTTTTACATGAGAGAGAGGAAGTTTGTTTAAGGATGATTTTATTTATTGAGTATAACATTCAATCTTATCAATGAATAATTTCAATAAAATAAAAGCATAAAATTATCTAAGATTTAATTAATTAACGAGTTTTGACAAATTAAACTTTTTTGAAATTTTTTTACATTAGTATCAGATTTGAATCAATAATCAAAAAATTCTAGAGGAATTTTCTCAATAAAAAAAACGCAATTTGTTTTGTATAAAAGTACCTTATTTCAATACTCGGTAATAATTAGGAAGTGCTTGGAAATAATGAAATATGGAATATAGGGAACTCTTAATGGATTGTATATGATTAATTTTATCGTCGTCACTTCAAGCCTGTGCAGTACTAGATAGGTTTTTATGATTCATCTGAAATTATTTTACTTTAATTGTATAAATAATAAAAAAGGTTAAATATATATAAGGAAAATTAACAAAATTTACATATAAATATTAATTGCATGCCATTCTACTCTAACAAGGAAATTTAAAATTGTCCTTTTTCAATACGACGTTATGCTTAAAGAGCATTTACAATTTGTAAATAACACTAATACTTCTGTGGAAGAGGAACTTTTAAGTATATTTGCCGGTTTCTCAGAATTATGGAATTATTTAAGAGGGTTAAGAAAAAGTTATTTTAAAAGTTTTACTTTTAAAAGTTTTCAAGTTCTTTAAACTCAGTTGATCGATTCTTTGTATAAATTTAATAGATTATTACTATAACTAAGAATATATTCATTGTACGCATTCGGACTTAAATTAAAGGCTTCGTAGTTTACTTCTAGTAAATTTATGCTCTATTGAAGTATGGGTACTTTCTTATAGTTAACATTTACTTTTTAAATTACGTATATATATATATATATATATATATATACACACATAAATACACACACGCTTATATAATACTGTTTACAACAAATTTATAAAAAATATATTTGTCGCTCTATGAAAGCTAGAGAATAGGAGTTAAATATTAAAGAAGTTTCTTACTATCTTCTTAGGAATAAGGTTGTTACTATTATCTGACTACAGTAGTTTAAGGAAAGACCGCGGGCAATTGAAGCGAAACTGCATTTACGATCGCTGAGCTCTTTTCAAATTGTTCGTGCACATCGTTTAGAAAACCTTTTCGAGTTTTGCAGACAAGCAATACCTTTAAACGTTTCATTCCTAGAGGCAGTTTTTGAGAGCAGTAACGTAAGAGAAAAATAACTTTCCGAGATACAAGTATAGAGGAAAAAAATACTTGTTTCATTCCTGTTTCTTCATGATTTTGATCCCAAAGACTCCTAAAATATGAACGAAAAATTGTAATGGCTTTATCAAATGAAGTTCTTACAGAGTTACGTAACCTAAGCTATTAAAAGTGAAAGAAAAATATATTATCCTTTAAATTCCGATTTTATCCTACGGATTTGCATAAATGTTTCTAATCTAAACTCACAGTTACTGCATTTCTGACATTCATAGTGCAGTTATAAATATGAAGAAAGTATAATTCCTAAATCTTAATGAAAGAAAAAGGCAATGCAAGAAACTGATGTTGATTACAGCAAGAGTGAAGTCAAAGAGTAAATAAAAAGCAAAATGTGATTACACGAAGGTTGTGTTTAATCCGACAATTTTGCATTCATCTCACTTCATCGTTAAAATTGAAATTCAAATCTGAGTGTTATTCGTTTTTCATGTAAAAAAATTAATTTAGTGTTATAATGTTTATTAAGTGACTAGAGTTGAAATTTTAAAATTCAATCGAGTTACAATAACTGAAAAGAGACAAAAGGTTTTAAATAATGTATCATAACACAGAGTTTTACAAATAAAATTTATAGACACACACACACAGGTATATATATAATTTCTTGATATCAAGCAATAACCCGAATTGTTGTAAAATCTCTGCTCTTGGATTGTATCAGTAATGATAAATACCCATTGCAGGTTAGGACTTCAACCTTATTCCAGTGTTTCAAATGTGACACCAATTACTCTTATTTGTGTACCATTGGCTTAGTACAAATTAAATCAAAAATCAGTTTTTTTTTCATATACAGTTACTAGTACAACAAGAAAAATCACTTCTTGAAACTAATGAAAATTCGGTTCTCCTGTTAACCAAATAATTGCAAAAAGTCTGCGATACCAAATCAAATCACAGCTTCTCCTGTTAAGATCTTCTGTTTTTTGACTTATAGGATCAGAGTTGAATACACTTACATGCCTCTTCTATAAATCTAATGCGATACCAGCCATTCGTTTTTCCTTTCAAAAGAACAGTTTTTTAAAACATTAGAATATTCATTGAAGTTCAGTCTTTCAAGTAAAAATTGCAGATATTCCTTAACTCATTTAAAAAATTCGGGCATATAAGACTTTGCAATGCCAACAACTTGTTCCTACTTTTGTTAATGGCAATTCTAATCATAGAAATGATCTGGTTATAATATACGGAAGCTATTACTTCAGTACTGCATTCATAGATTTTATTTGCCATTTACTCCAACTTATTTAAATTTTCTGACCAAAAGACTAGGACTGTATGAACGGTTCAGGATATACAGCATATTCATATATTTTTAAGAACTCGTCATCAACATGACCCTCACTTCAATATCTAATTTTCAACAATAACATGGACGAGAAATTGTTACTTTAGTCAAGATCCTCCAATAAAGATTTAATTTTTAGGGTTTGTAAAACTTCAAATTTGGCACAAGACGATTTTTAAATGCAATATACAATTATTCATTCGGGTGAATGCGTGTTAAACATGTATCACGAGAAAGTCTCTATCTCTCTATGTGTTTCAGCATCCAATTAACCAAGTACCGAATTCTTTATTTCAACAGTTTCGTCAACAAATTGAAAAGACGCAACCAACTATACAAAAAATAATGTGACATTATTGGATCTAAAATTCAATAGCCTTAAATGAAACGTGTTCTCAAGGAAAAAAGTTTTGATCCTTCAAAATGTCCTTCAATCTTGATAAATTAAGAAATTTACGTATTAAGAAGAAATTTTCCAGGAGGGTAAATGTAAAGAAAGTACAAAAGAAAAATTGCTGGCTTACTTGTAACTTGAGCAATGCAATTTCTCACATCCCAACATTCAGAACGAGTCACAACGTTTAGCGGATATATTTTGTACCATCGTTAGAAGGCAGAAAGAGAAAAAAATATTATGATTTCTTAATTCTTTTAAAAACCAAAAAATAGGATATGAAAATTAAAAATTAAAATCTATAAAATCATAGAACGCTCGTTGATTCAGATAACATGAGTTGAAAGTCGCGCAGTTGAGTAGATGTTCACTCGGGTCCTTCACGTTTAGTTATTGTAGTAAAAAGGTATTTATAATTCAATTATTCACAATTGAACAGAGAAAATTAACTTAAGTTATTGTTATTTACTTTCTAAAACATATTCCTTATTTAAAAGACAAACTTTAGTTTATTTGTCTGTTTCTGTAACTTTTTATTTTTCGCAGTCAGGTTTATATATTAGTCTACCCAAATAGAATGTGTTCAAACTTGTGTTGCGTATACTACATTGATTTCACAAATTAAGGAAAAATTCCCAAAAATAGTAATTACTCAAAAAGTTACATCTAAAATATAAAGAAAGTGAATCACACTTGGCAAGATATATGTACTATGAAAATAAAACGCCAGAGATATGCAGTTTTACATAAAATTAACTGAATGAATGTGTCAGTTTGTGTGTGTGTGTGGTATAGAAGAAACATTTTCAATATAGAATACAGTCATTACTACAAGCAATACAGCTATTACAATAATTCGTGATCCTGAGAATTATGTGATTTTTGTGTTCGTTGGAAATTGGCAGTCATTGCTCTTGCAAATCAGTTGTAAGCCTGGCAAGATTCTGAGTAGGAAGATTGAGAGCAGTAACACATCTTCCTAAAACATCCCAAATATGCTCAATGGTATTCAAGTCTATTATTCAAGCCCTGTGTAGTCCAGTGTTATCGCCATGTAGTAAGAAATGATTACCTAATGCACCTACATAAAGGCACATATAAAAACCAAGTAAGTCCTGTTTATAGACAGGAGTGTTCACTGTTCCACGTGGAAATATGTGGAGGTCTGTGTGTCCACCCAAAGAGTTACCTCCGAAAACATAGACATCGTCTCATCCATATGAATTTTTTTCACGAATTTTTGATAGATGACAACGAATTCTCTGTTCTCTTTAATCAAACAACGCCTACTATCACCTTGAATGATACACATAGATTCATTCGTGAAGGGAACAGGCTTCGATTGATTAGCCGTCAAGTGGACATGTTGATGTGCTCATCTTAAATGTTCCTTCTCATGGTGCGATGTGAGCGACACTCAAATGACTAGTCGTTTCCCGAATAGATCACCTTCGCGAGACCATCTAAGCATGGTAGATGTTGACACCAACTTCACGGTGACTTCAGCAAAGAAGTATTTAAGTTAAATTGGGTCGTTGTTCTCTTCCAATCACCGTCGCTTGTCTAACGCTTGGCAGTGTCCTTGTCCGAGGCTTCTGAATGCCGGATCTTTGGCTTAAAACTATTGAAAAAGTCTATGAACTTCAGCAGGACTCATATTTAGCTCTCTGGCTACTTCTGTCATAGTTTGACTTGCCTCTTACCTCCCTATGAATTTCTTCAGGCAAACGATACTTTCAAGTCATTAAACGAGTTAGCAAACCTAGATACCTTATCTCACAAACACGGTCATAGCTACAGTCTCCCTCTCTATAGCTTGCAGTTTTCTTGTTTTCGATTCTGACAGCAGTTGCATTAATTTACATAATGCTGCTTTATTTTGCATATTTACCAACATATACAAATTTAATATAAATTGGTTTTTTAACGAATTATTGCTATATTTTGGGGATTTTTGAAACCAGCGTAGTAAGATATGTTTTTATTTCTTTTGGGAATTTTCTCGATCCAGTTCAAATGCTTTTAACGATTTAAATCTCTCTATAGTCTGATAATTCAATTAAAAATGTTATTTACTTCTCATAAATCTTATTTAATTTATATTCAAATTTTTAAACTTAGTTCACATGTTCTGAAAACGTTATGTAAAAGTGGATTCATATTTATAGTTTAAATATTGCAACTTTTCTTGGAATCAGACATAAATAAATTCTCTAGCTCATCTATTTCAACTCTGTTTTTACAGATATAATAGAAGAAATTTTAAATCTAATATATCTTGCATAAGACGTTCAAGAAACTTAAACTCAGAATATCAGGAAATAATAATATTTGGTATACAAGTTCATAGAATACAAATGGGTATATTTTGAAATTATATAACATAACAAAACCTTTCGCATTTTGCTCAAGGAGCTCTCTTAATTAACTCGTGTGTTATTACTATTTAATAAGTAATAAAGTGTCATGCCAAATGGAAATTGAAAATGTAAATTTATGACTGGATAATTCCCATTCTTATTTCATTTTCCTAGTTGAACTTAATTTTAATTTGCAATAAGTATTAATTTCTTTTGTTATTATTATAAGATGAAACAAATTAAAATTTTGGTCTAATTAAGAAATTGGTTTATAAAATATGCTTTCAATCAATAAATATTATTTCACATTGTTTTAAATATGAATCTTATTTTACAGCAATAAATTTTAGTATATATGTCCAGCAAAAATTTAAAATTATAAGTTAATATTTTTATATTATATATATTGAGATCATGTTAAAATACATTAACTCTAGAGCAATTATTGGTTTTCTATCAATGTTATATGTTTTTGATTTGATTTATTTAAGAAATATGACAGAGATTTATTTTGGAAACGAAGAATGATATGTATACATTCATAAAAACAAACATTCACAGACTGTTTAAAACTTTCAGGCTATATATTAAGAGTTCTTCATTTTTTTTTACTTAATTTCTTTTAGAAAATGCATTTATTTTGGAAATGTATCTTGATTATGTGAGTACTATAAATATAATACCAATGTTAGGATTGTTTAACGAAATATATTCTAACAATTCTAACATTTCTATTAAGCAACTACTAATTAACCAGAATAATTTTGTGCTTTTAACTTGGCGACAGGTATAGGTGTAATTTAGGTAAGTATTATAAGTTCAAAACTTGTATTCTATGAAGTATCAACTCAGAAGTTTAATTTCCAGTTATATAATTTATACTTATTCAAGAAAATAAAAGAAGTACTTCTGGTGAATTAAAAAAATGTATGAAATGAAATAATAAGACAAAAATTTCTTGGGTGCAGAAGAAGATTGAAGTTGTAGCAAATAGGATATGAGAAAAATCATACGTATTTGTATCTATCCTCAGTAATATAAACTTTATTATAAATTTTAATTCTGTATTTATGAGGTCCAAAATACAGACGAAGAATAAATAACGTTTTTTAAGTGAATTTTGCATACCATATTAGCAGCATGTTTTAAGTTAATTATCGATTTGATATTTTAAAAAAAAGATCCTTCTACTATTTTATTCTTATACGAAAATTATACTTTAATCCACTATTGAATATGAGTATCTCTACTATTAAGGCTCTTATCATATCATACAATCCATTGTCATGGCTTTGACCCCATGAATATTTTTCCAAGTCACAGAATAAGTGGTAATCACTGGACGCCAGGACAGGGCTGTTTTGAGGAGGATCATGTTATTCCCAGTCATACGAGGCCATGGGATTTCTGTTTCAAAGAGCTATTGTCCAGCTGAAAAATAATTTCAATACTGAACATGCCAAACTTTTTTTTTTTACTGCGACAAGCAATTTAGTTAAGGTGATGAAATATGTTTTGTAATCTTTTGTGTCACTTTGAGGCAAAACACTCTCACGCAACATGCCCCTGCCTATCCCAAAAAACATTGCGCATGATTTTGCGCAATGTTTTTTGACATTTCAATGCTCACAACAATTTCATGCGTATGATTTTGCTCATGAAATTATTTTTTTGAGTTTATAAGTGATGTTTAATGCCTCCTTTCCGTGGATCGCTGTTTTTGCTTGGTGTCATATAAGCCACCCATGTTTTGCGCCGATATAAACTTGGTTTGAAAACGTATAACTTTTATAATTATGCTGCTTAAGGAAAGTATAGCGCACTGTTTATACGATCGGCTTTGTTCGCCTCAAAACCTCATCGTTTTCGGTATCCATCGTGTGGTGACTTACAATAATTTATGTGTACTTCCACAATTTCATGTAGAACACTCCTTGAAACTCGCAAAAATTCCCTAGATAAAGGCGAAATTGTGAAGTCTGTTTTCTCGAACTTTTGCATCAAGTTTATGCACTAACTCTTCAGTAATGATAGACTGTAAATTACTCATCAGGAACAATAACACTGCCTGCTTTTTATATTCTCTCCCATTTTAGTATCATTTCGTCACTCATAGCGTTTTTTCCATACATTTCATTGATCTGCTGATGAATTTCGTCAGCTTTCACGTCTTTTGCTTGCACAAAACAATTCCCAACCTGTATTTCACAATATGTAACATTTTCAATTGTGTGAGACTTTTTAAATGCACAGAAACAAACATAAACACGGACGAAGGTTTCAGTGTAACAATGTGGCATGGCGACAGTAGCCCTGCATCTGCCGTGTTTAAAAATAGTTCTCACTTAAAGATAGATATTAGAAAAATGCAAATATTACAACTTTCTAAAAAGTATTATTT
Organism: Nephila pilipes; assembly: GCA_019974015.1. Lineage (NCBI taxonomy): Eukaryota > Metazoa > Arthropoda > Arachnida > Araneae > Nephilidae > Nephila > Nephila pilipes. The sequence continues at coordinate 164,604 of BMAW01034875.1, read as the reverse complement.
TTGAAGTTTGATTTAATCTATTATTATAAGAGTTATTTCTAAAACGATTCAAAGAAACTTTAAATACTAATCTTCAGACTGTGATATGAATTTTTTTCACACCACAGTCAGTCACGTCATACTGATAAGAATCGCGAAGGCTTTTGGCAACGGACCTCGTGATTTAGAAATTTTTCCAAGTGGCAAATATAACTCCTGAGTTGTCTCCTCTCTCTCTCCAAATTTCCACACCGCGCCATTGGGAGAATTTGTGTCATTTACCAGATTTAAAGTGCATTAGATGCGCTTCATGGAGAATATGAAAAAGCAACAAGGCTTGAAATAGTGACTCGACGAAGAACTCTTGAAACACTGATCCGTTCTCGAGTCCTCGACCTTGACGAATAGGCTATTGCGGCCAAGCTAATTCTGAGAATCTGATATGAATGAGTACATTATTCTTAACACTCTATGATTTAACTTTGAGGAATCGGAATATGTATCGAGGAATATAGAAACTATACAAGGCAAAAGAAACAACTAAAAATTGTAAGTATAGCTACAAGACATTGGAAGCGTAGATAATCTATTTATTTCTCTTACATTGGACAACATTCAAAAACATTCGAAGTAAGTGGCATGAATTTTCATGAACAGTTAAGACGGAGGTTGATCATATATGTTGTTTGGAAATGATCAATAAAATGTTGGTAGAGAGAAATAAATTTGAATGGAAAAAAATTCTGACTTTTGATCAATATTAAACTTTGTTAGTTGGAAAGGAATTACTATTTTACTTTGACGCTTGTCTTGAAGGAAAAATTCGATTCGGTTAGCAAATAAACCAATCGAGTGACATCTAATTCTAGAAAAGCTTAGAAAGGGTAGCATGATCATAAAAAAAGTTTTGATACATCTGAAACAGTTGTCAGATTTCACACTCTAGTACTAAAAGATACAAATTAATGGACATGTGATATAGAATTTTTGATGCATTTTCTAAAAATATTTATGAAACATTAAAATTTAAATTCACAGTGCAAGAGTGGCCGCAGATGAGTCGTGAGTTTGAGCTTTGATGCCACGAAAGACCTGCCGTGTACCGGGGCAGATGCATCTTAAATCTGTCGACGACCAAAGTCCTCCCAGTGGGGTAGTGTGGAAGTTAGGAGAGAGGTGGCAGCTCAGGTATCGTCCTCGTCACTTGACCGAGGCTCAAAATTACGAGGTTCGTCTTCAATAGTTCTCGTATTACTTCTAGTGAGACGTTAATAAAACCAAACCAAATTCACTGTGCAAGATTGTTTTCTTAGATTTACATACTTTCCTAAATACATATTTACACTGTTTCAAAGGTAAGATTATGGGTAGAGAATGAATGAATCGCATATGAAAATTCGAGAAAAATGTTTTTTTTCTTTCATATTCAATTCGGGGAGTTAAAAAGTTGGTCGGAATATTTTTTTTTCTTTTTGTTAGACAATAACTTTTTGCATAACATATTTGGCATTATTCATCTATGAATTTGGATTCTGTATAAAAATGTGGCTTAAAGAAACAATATTATATATAATTAAATTCTTAAATTCATGTAAAACTATTCTGCATTGAATTATCTATTTCTTTCAGCAATGCAATAAATCATATAATTTCCGTAAATATTCTGGAACGTGGAAGACACCCTGAACGAAAAGTGAATTAATCTTTATTCCCAGGCTTATTATCCCATAAAATATTTCCGAAGTCTAAAAGAATTCTAAAATTGAACACAATTCAGAGAGAGAGGTGCCAAACGTTTTAGTTATATTTCATCATTTATTTTACACAAATTGAATTTACTTTTTTTGCTATTCTTTAATTCTGATTTTGAATATAACTTCATAAAAATTCGTGTTTACTTTTTAAGGAAAAATATCATGAATATTTCTGTTTTTCTTACAAGGGCCAAAATAATATACATCATCATTTTTTATTAAACGTTATATAAAGGCATTAAAATCAAAATTGTGTAACGATGCTGCAATTCCGTGATAAGTATCTTCTACGATAAATCTCTTAAGCTTTTGCAGCTGTATGAGTTCTTCTCTCAACGTACTATAATTTCCTCTCTGAAGAGTAATAACACCGGAAAGGGACGACTGCACCATCTCAGATAAGCAGCAATGATTTCTGCTCGAAGAGAAGATACGAAGAGAGGGTCATCAAGAGATCTTGGAAGATTGGTTCGGTTTCATCAAAGGCAGATCATTCGAGTGGAAAAGTTGCTTTAATTAAGAATTGGATTAGCTTCTTCACAGAAAATTAAGTAAATAAGTGATACATTTACGATTGATGTATTGAAAACTAATAACTTTATTGCTTAACTTAGGATTTATAGTGCCTCTGAATTTTAACGCGTTTTTATAAATAAAAGTAATAAATAAAGTTAAATGGGAGTTTTTTCTATAAAAAAAAATTCATGTATAAAATACTTTTATTTATAAGCAAGTAGACGAGGATTTTACTTACACACATTTCTTTCCCATAATTTCATGTTATGCTTACAAATAATTTATGATTATTGAAATCAGTATTTTGATATTAAATGTAAAAAGAAAAGTTATATTTCTTCATTATTTTTTTTTAACCACGCGTAATGAATTAGAATTTTCAAATTACGGCATGGCTGACCACAATAAATCCAAGATAAGCTATGCAAATGAAATAACGAATTTTCTTATTGTGTATATTAATGATCACATTCTTAATCAAAAATGAGGACTGTAGCGAAACGAAAGCAGACGTATAACTCAAATTTAATAGTTGTAGAGGACGACGGTAGATTAATAATTAAAGAAGAGGGGGCTTCCAGATCGGGCGGGGGGTAGATGACGATTTTAGAATAGAGTTCCAATTCCACCAAAGAGATTTGTGATTAATAATAGGGATAAATGCATGCCATATTTAACATAGCCATAAGTGCTCACGTGCTTGGTACAAATTATAAAAGGTTCAGCTTTATTCTCCTTCAAATGATTTCTCACGAAGTTAAGAAATATTATATTCATTGCTAGTAACTTTAATGAATTCTAACCAATCAACATTTTTCAATCTTAAATATCCTTCTATTTAGTGAAAGTAGCTGATTCTTTAATCCTAAAAGTATCTTCATGTTGTGCAAAGTACAGGTCGCAAACAAGAAACAATTTTTATAATAGAATGATGTTCGACTAGTTAAATCTCGTAGATCTCTCGCTTATATTTCTTTCTTTCAGAAATTAATTTATTCAGACAGAAAAGAGCAGTTATGATATCAAAATTTAATATTAATAATGGAGTAGAGTTTTGCGAAAAAAAATTTTAAGTCTTGGGTTTTGTTCTTTATTATTCAATAAATGCTATCTTTATTATAAAAGCAATGTGGATATAAACCGAAAGTTTTTATAAATTCATCAAACAATTGAACTTACTCTAAATGAAAAATGGAAAATGACGAATGTGAATTTTGAATACATAATATTATTCAAAAACATATAAAATAATATTCTAAAGTACTTTATAAAAAGCTATTATAATTTTGTGCATATAATTCAAAAGAAAATGTTTCAAAAATGTTTTCAAATTTCGATTTTAGAGTGTGCATAAATGTTCAAAAGGATTCGAGATTAATAATAGTTGTGAATAGTTATTCAATTTAAAAACAAAGATAAATGAAATGAGCCATGCAATCAATTTTCGTTGTTGTTTCGATAATTTTAACAATAAATTTAGATGGCTTGCTACTGTATTCATGTACTTAAGTGAATAAAAGATGGTCAAATGTATTTTTTAAATTCTCAACAGAAAATCTATTTAGCAATTTTTTTGACATGAATAAGTAACAGCTGTTCAGAAATTTTACATGCATTATTAATTAAATTAGCGTAACTATACGCCATTTTAAGTTATTTTAAAGCGTTTTTACTTAAAGTTAGTTTATTGTGATATCTATGAAAGATTACAACATTCTACTATTTTATGTGAACATTAAGAATCGACAGTAGGCTCAATAAATTATGTAGCGACATTAAATATTTAAATTAATTGTATGTTTTTATTCAACTTTCTCTTAGGTTTTATTAGTGTATATTAAGACACAAAGACATTTTGCTACAACACTCCTTGGTAAAATCGCTACTTTCTCTATGTTATATTCTTCCTAAGCTTCCAGGCACAATGCATCAACCAGGAGCACTTTTTCTTAGGTTTAATTGACTTTTATTATTAGCCACTGAAATGGCTATTGTTTTAGTTAACCAAACAATATCGTACCTGACCACTTTTAAAAAATTATTCACCCCAGGGACAATTGTTTTAGTTAACTCAAAAATGTCGTACCTGACCACTTTTCAAAATTTTTTCTTGTTTTTGCACATATTTTTTATGACTGCTTTCAACAATAATGAACTTAATTTTCAAAAACACATTATAATAATTTATTTCTGAATTTCTTATTGGATTGAAACAAAATATATGTAATATGTATCTGATACCTGCTTTCACCACTAACTCAATTTTCAAAAATATGTCATAATGAATTTAACTCACTTTTCTTATTGGATTGAAGTGAAACAAATATAAAAATTAAGTATTTTATTTACTTATTTATTTATATATTACCTTAGATCATATGTAAGCTGGAATATGACTGAAAATGATTAACATTATTCAATATTTTAAGACAACTGTGAGTCAGGCATTTTTTTCCCTCAAGAATTTCAATCTACGTCTTTTTAGTTTGGCTTTCTTCTAGGAATGTTTCGGGTCCAATTATTTTAAAATTGATTTATTATTATTAGCCACCCAAGGGACAATTGTTTTAGGTGGATCAATTTAGGTTACCTGTAGTGAAGTCAATAATTATCAGAAAGAAACCAGGAATAAAGGAATAAATTAGATTGATTTTAAAAATAATAATTTTGAATAGAGAAAAAAATATAACCAAATATAACATTTTATCAGCATTTCTTCTTAATCAATAAATGAAGTCTTTAGACTTTTTAGTCACTTAATGAAAACACTAAAGAAAAATGGAAAATAAATGATGATAACCGCTGAAATAATTAATAAATAAATAAAACAGCGTAATTTTGGAGGTCTCGTATTTTTATGTTTATTTTTTAAAGAATTTTAAATTATACGGTAAATTTTCATACATTATTAATGGAAGTCTGTCAAATACTAGATTTTTGGGAAAAAGAAAACTAAGATTGAAACAAAATTAATAATTCTAAATAAAATAAACTGTTTCGTTCCATGACATCTACGGATAAGCTTTTCTATATATCTATCTATCTTTTTCTCAATCAAAGGCTTTTGAGTTATTTATTTTTATTGAACAAATATGAAGACGAATAGTTTCCAGTGGTTCAAAGAGAATCTGAGATTAATCTGGTTCTATTTTTGAACCTAAGAAGTAAAATTTTATTTCTAAAAGTTAAGAAAGATAAATAATCAAAAAAGTAAGAGATAAATTGAGCTTTTCATTATTTGTTTTTTCCTTTTTATAAAAAATTTTAAAAAATAATTAAAAACATTTTTCAATATCTTTTATTATAATTCCATAAAAATTTATATTTAATTTAAATGAAATCTTGTAAAAATTAAGATTGAATAAGCAATATAGTAAGCATCTTAGAATCCATTTCAGTTTGAAAGACATATTTCTTTCCTCCAGCTTTCTATTAAATATGGGTTTTCGATCAATTAAAAATATTGCGTGCTATTGACACTAATATACAATTGATAACACATTTAAGTTAAATATATTTGACTACATGATTTCAATTACATTTAAGAAATTATTTGTGAATAAAGTTAGAAAACAACAACTAAAAACCTTAATGTAATAAAAAAACTGATGGAATTATTTTATTATTATGAGATTTTTTCTTCTTTAATTACATCAGTGGAAACTCTACAATTATTTTCGAAGCTTTTTTCAGCATTTTTTGAAGTTATTTATTAGAATCTAGCTAACATTAACATAAACACAGATTCTGTTTAATGTTAACAAGTCAACGTTCGGAACTTTTGAGGGTTGATTCTGTTAAAATACAATTTTCTCGTTTAAAATTATAAGATAGCAAGGCTTGGATTTAATGAAATATATCAGATATAATATCTAACTGATAACTGTCTAACTCATTGATGGTGATATAAGACTTTAAAGAACTTTTGTAGCAAGAATAGTGCATATTTATGTAGAACTAATTGAATACTGATATGTGGTATATTTTTTATTTAAAAGTAAATTTATATATGAAATAGAATTTACTACATGCATATTATTTCACTATTACATGACAAGACTATATGTTTCGAAGACTGATACGATAATTAAGTTACTGAAAGTAAACTTCGCATCTTTGGAAGAAAGGAGTATTTAGAAATAAGGACGGGAAAAATTTGGAATGATATTTATTTAAAATGTTTTCTTCCATATAATAAAAAGGGAAACTTTAGGTGTAATGTCGCATTAATTCAAAATATATAATTATTTAGAAAATAGTTGTATAACGTTTGTTCTTTATATAGAAATTATCACACACACGTAATTTGCCAAACATAAAGTTGAAAAAGGAAATTATATATGGCTTAAAGAAACCCACAAAAAGTATAAGAAACCTCAGATATTTTTTTCCTCTTCAAGATGAAATGTAGGTTTTAAATTATTTTCTTAAGAAACATATTTTAACTCCAAATTATAATATCATTATATGAAACGCAATATTTTAAAAAATAACTTTTTCTATATATTTCACGAATTAACATTCATAAATCGTAGCCATGAAAAGATAAAATATCATTACAAATAATGCAAACTAGTTAGGAAACAAACTTTTATTTGGTAAATTTTAAAGTATTCACATTGATTTTGAAATTATACCAACTCATGGTTAGGGCATGGATTTTATTCAAGTAAATATATTCTCTGAGTTTTAAATTAAATATCAAAACAGATCTTAAATTATATAAAATTTTTCATTTGATATATATACATGACTCTGACAAATGAAAAAAAATGTCAGAAAACACTTTTAAAATAAAAATTAATTTCTTTATGTTAATTTGCACATGAAGACAATAATCAAATCGTTTCATAAAAATTTCTTTGATTTTTCTTACTATGAGTACAGTAAATATTCGTTATCTTCAAATCGGTGTTCATTTGTTCGAATTCTCATAAAATATAAGCAACAGCACCGTCTTTTTGTGCGGGAGGAACAAAGCGTGATGGATGAATTCACACTTTCCTGAAATCATTAGTGCCTCTACGCCTTTTCCCACCCCTCATATTTGTAATATATTCATTTTTTATTTGTGCGAGGGAGTAGAAATCTAGTTGCTTCGCAGTTATCAACAATTCGTGCTCTCGGAGTTATGGTGGTGGTGCATCGATACTTTTTTACCCAATTCTGTCTTCGCGGAAAACCATTTGTCAGCCACATTAGATTCGAAGGTGGGGAGTGGAATGCATCCTGAATTCCTAATACATTTCTTCTTTTCACAAAGCAGACCCCTCTTTTTTTGCCATATGCTGTACATAATGATGACTCGCAGTGATAAACTCTTTGATAACGCGGAGAGTAAACTTTTATAAAATATTTTCCACTTTCTTCTCCTTGTCTAATAACGCTCAAGATTAAATTTTCCCCTTTGCAAGATGAATTTATCTCTCTCGCAAACATAGCATGGGGCAGAAGAAAATATAATAAAAAATGAAAAGGAAAATAAAATAGAAAATAAAAAGGGAAAAAGTGGCAGGAAAAGGGTTTTTTGCAGATAATGCTTCGAAGCAGAAAGGGAAAAAAAATCGAAAAACATGTTTCACACATGGTCTAATATGTTTTACAAGATTAGTTTTGTAAGCATGGAGAAAATTGAATTCAGTGTTGTGTTGTCACTTTTAAGAAGAAAACGTGCTGTTAGATGGCTGCGATTATTTTTCTGACGTTGTCTTATGAACAAATCCATCAAGTTTCTTAAAGCCAACTTGGATGCATGATGTTTTGGCAGCTATGTATATGTTTTTTGTGTTTCTAGAACGACGAATAATTAGAGTGTATAAAAATTAGCATTGATTAGTCTTTTTTTAATTGCTGATGTTTTAACGTGTCCATGTATCAATGTTTTATTTAACATTTTTCCGATATTTTTAGTGTTAGATATGTTCATGGTTATTGTTTAGTGATTTAAATTTTAAACGGACAAATAATCTAAAAGTATTCAAATTGTTAAAAAAGTATGATTAAGTCTATAAAACTGATTTAAAATTAATTTTTAATATGATTCGAGAATATTAACATTTTGCAAAATTAGTTAAGTTGAGGTATATGTGATTAATGTATAAAACTTTTCATTAAGTAATGTTAATTATATTAATATACCACAGTTTCTAAAATGTTTTTTGTCTAGGAAAGGGAGATTTGTATTTCAGAATTATTCATATGTTTTTAATAATGAGTTTTTTGCATGGTTAAATGATTCATTTTAGCATTTCTCTCGGTATGTGTATTCATTTACTCCTTTACATTCTGTTTCATAATATGATTTTTGTTATCAAATATCAGAAGTATTATTTACACTACAAAAGATTTATAAAAGCTCATAACATTAGAGCCTCTTGAGACAACTTTCGCATTCCAGGTTCATAATTTTCCAGAAGTACTCTCTTATTTGAGTTCATGTAATGTATGTGTTTCTTATTTTTTCATTCTATGACAAAATTTTAACTTATGGTCATCACTTTGCCTTAAGAGTTCTTTACATAGTTTCGCTCTACAGAGACTAATAAGAGTAGAGTGAAGATTATGGAGACCTTCTAAGGTTTGGCAGGTTGCCTTAAGTTAAACGGAAACGGCAGGTGATGTGTACAAATTATTTTTCATTAACTTAGATGACGTTATAATACATTATATTTATAGAAAGATCCAGTGCTTTGATTCATTTAATTTAGCTATGTGCCAATTAATATTATTTTTCAGTTGTCAATTGTACCTTGGAATAGTTACACAATTGTTATATATATATATATATATATATATATATTAATGATTTCTTCAAATTCAGAATTTTGGTGTAGTGAAATTGGCCACATGCCACATCAAAACCAGGAACATTATCTGTTTAGTTAGTTACATAGTTGGAATAATTATTTCATCTATAAATCCTTGGAATTCCGACCGAAAAATAATTACGCTAGTAAAGATGTAGCACCCAGTGCTGGTGCTGCAGTTCTCAGGAGAGAGTTCTCAGAAGTTAGAGTTCTTAGGAGATTTCCTTTTTCTTAGATCAAGTCTTGAGCTTCATCTCAAAGTTCTAGAGAAACAACACTATCGCGTGACCTTTCAGAACTGTCGCAGCTGCGTTTTATCCACAATATTTGTTAGGATAAAAGTAACATTACCAGGTATCAATAGTAGCTAAGTAGGTAGCAATAGCCAGGTATCTGATTAAATGGTCATTGTAGACTGATTTTAAAACCGATTTTTCCTCTCATGGCTCATTTCCTTTACGAATATGTATAAAAGTACATATATGCCAAAAGAGAATTAGAAAAGAAATCTACTTGCCATATTAAAAAATGCTAATAGAAAACGTTTAAAATACGAAAATAATTAACAGTAAAGAAGTATTAGACATAAGAGTAAAAACCGATGCAGTAATATTTGTATTTCTTTGTTGAAATGAATGCTTCCGTTTTTTTAATTAAGTACCACACAAAGCTCTGTTGCTACACCCAATAAGCTTTGCAATTTTGAACTTTTGTCAGATGACGAAGTCAATACCTATACTAGAATCTCAATCTACTCATACCCGTTATACCACTCTGAAGATTCTTAGCCTCAATAGATTTCACGCGCTCAGGCCATCCATACAATCTGGGGAATCAGGACTCTAACACGCAGCTGAAAAGAAATGCCACTGACATGAGCTCTCTGCAGAGGCCATTTGATCACCATAACAGTTTGCCTCGTTCTGAAACTGTACAATAACATCTCTTAATTAATAATATTCCATAAATAAAGTTAACAGGAACTAGAAAAAATAAAGTTTACGGATTAATCCATTAACTTAGCGAGTCAGTGATGTCGACTTATAGTTCAAAGAAGAAAATCTCGTTTTCTGTAGTAAAGACAGTTGCGATTATTTTATACTTGATAGTGAACCTAAGGTTTTACTATCAGGAATGAAAACAATGGCATAGATTTATAAAAAAAATGAGAGAACTTTAATATCTCTTGAAGTTTCCTTTGCAACAAAATATAATTAGTATTATTATTAACAAAATGAAAAAAAAGTAAATTGTGATGTTAATGGAACAAATAATTAATGAAATTTAAAAAATATTTAGCATTTAAAATAATTTTTCCATTACCGAAGCCTACAAAAATATTTCAATAGCTTATGCTCCAAGTTTTATTAGATTCTGATATTTATTCTCGTATATATTTCGGAAAAAAATGTTAGGGGACTATACAAAAGGGCTGGTTTTTTTTTCTACTTCCGATAGATGATTCAAAAAAGAGAAAACCTCGAAACTATAAGTATTTGCTTCCAAAAATTACTCTATATTAAATTAGAAGAAATGATTTTTAAATATAAAAATTCACTCGAATGAAAAATTACGAGATTTTGTTGATTATGTCTATTTTTATAAAGAAGATTCAACCAAAGGTTCGAATTATTCCTGGAAGATTTATGCAAACATTTACAATTAAATACGTGAGAGTCTTTTTAAAAAAATACTTTTAATTCTTGTTTAGAGTAACATGTGAAATTTACGTTATATATATATATATATATATATATATATATATACATACATACATATACTCATGTTACTCCAGTTTATAATGTAAATTTTCATTAATTTAAATTGCAACTCAAAAGTGTTTTTGAATAACTTTTTTTGAGAAAATCTCTCCTTGAAAATAATACAATATAATGAATTCACACAAAAAATTAGTATCTTTTTATCAGTCATACGTTTCAATAATTTCCTTATATTTGGCCATTTTCAATGTGTCAATGATAAGAAAATGCCCAGTGAATTAATCTTTTACGTAAAAACAGAAAACAACATAAACGAAATATTTCACTTGTTTGTTCTGTTTTAATCAAAAATATGATTACTTTTTTAAGATAATATCCGTGAATATTCAGGTGTTTGTCATATCAGTGGATGAGCCTTCCATACCCTACTTCGCAGAACGTTGCCGTCAGTGATGTGGGATGAACCTGCACTTTGTTTTGGAGCTTCTCATTGGTCTCGAAGCTTTAGTTTCATACGAATTCTTCAAATCTTGGAAGGGTTCATAATTACTATGTATTAGTCAGTTCTCCTATATGCTGGACGATCAAAATCATCCCATTTAAATTACACCAGAAGTTATTAGGTTGTAGCACTGTGCACCATTAACGCACAAAACTATCACTACATAAATCTTTGCCTGAAACTCGGCTCATTCTTCAGTGAACTTCTCCTACATTATTCCCACCTTTCTGTGTAGTGTTATTGTTTGAAGAAAGGGAATACCACTACGCAATTCGCACTTGGCGGGAACATCAATTGTTCCAGCCATGTTTACATGCATGCAGCTCAACTTAAAACAGAAAAATGGCGTTGCAAATACCAGAGGTTATACTTAAGAGAGAAGCGCAGTCGGCCACTGCGCATCCCCGCTTCCGATCACTTGTCTGGTTGTTTAGCATTGCAGTCCCAGGCGGAAAAAAATAAAACGACCTTCTTAGTACAGTCTTTCCAGTAAACAATTCATATTGTCGGTTAGGGTGTTTAACACTGCATAATGATTGGACTGATGAACGACTATATACCCCTATAAGCCGCCACAATGTCCTATCATAGATACTAAACTGAATATTTCTGGAACTAATTAGAGGGAAAAACAATCAGTATCTGATTAAAGTGTTTTTAAACATGATAAATTTGAATATATATATAACACATCAATCAATAACTCCCGAGACTAACATTGAAAACAACATTTTTTTTGCAAAATTTTCTTTATTCATCAACATAACACCTTTTGTTAATCACCTTTTAGGGTGATACAATCGTTCC
>BMAW01034875.1:136439-151122 GCA_019974015.1 Nephila pilipes | reverse complement strand
TTAAAAATTTCTAGTTTTAAAAACTATTTCTTTTTCCGATATTCTGGTTAATAAATTATCTGAAATGCTCAGCTACAAGAAATGTTTGTCAGTTATCAATAATAATTTTCGGTTTGAAACATTTCAGACAGTCAAGGAAAATCCGTGTTATATTATTGGACTGGAAACATTTAAAACAATTTTTTAAATAAAATCTGTTTTAGAATGACAAAGCCTATTACTTCATTTCAATGGAAACATTTTTTTTTGCCTATACATTCAATCCTAAATGTATACGTGAAAGTCAACCGTGAAAACAAATTGTTATAGGTAGATTTTCACAAATAAAGAAAATTAATTCGCAGAGATTTCTAATTATAGTCCATTAATTTATAAATTAAATAACAAGTAAGTTTTTAGATAATTAAAATCATACGTAAAACTAATTTTAAATATACTTGTAAAAATGCTTCTTGACTTATTTAAGGAACGTAGCATCTGAAACTAAAATCTTACAAAAAACTTATTAACTAATTATTTCTTATTATTTTCATGAAGATGATCTAATTTTTTTTTGTCTTTTATTTGACATCGTTTCTCTAAATAGCTTTTTCCATTACAAAATATACCTACTTATTTTAAATGCATTCGGTGTATTAAACTATCACATTTAAATTATATTTGGGAAATTATCTTCTTAGATAATTATACATTAAAAGATCATTTATAAACAAGGAAGTTCCATTCAGAAGTACGGTAAAAAGAGTAGGAAAAAAAAGGGTGGGGTGAGAATCAACAAATCTCAAAATAGTTCCTTTGGCATTTTTCTGAGTCATTAATCATAATCTGTCAGCTCTACCTAAACCTTTGGAAATGAAGGGAATTAATGAGTTGGATCTTTGTTTTGGGATACCATGGTGGCTAATTGCAAACGTTTTTTTTCAGCAATCATTTGTCATTAGGAACTTTTATTATGAATATCAGCGTGCAATTAGTGACAGTTGATGTCTCATTTGTCAATATTTCGCAGTCAATTTGAATCAGAATGTTCGGTTTTATTAGGAACTTCTATTATGAATATCAGCATGTGATTAGTGACAGTTGACATCTCATTTATCAATATTTCGGAATCGATTAGAGTCAAATTCTTCGGTTATGTTATTTCAATGAATGAAACAATGCTTTTAAAATGAAATATTTGAAATTAAGTTGAAAAGTTGCTGAAATAGTATTGAGAAAATCGTCGCAACAAAATTTTAAAAGTGCACTTCAAACAAAATAACCGAAATTCTTAATTGATGATGACGATTTAAAGAAGCGGAACGAATAAATCCAGTTTTTTGTAGGCAATACTCGTAAATAATTTCATCGTTTTTATTGAAATAAACAGAAGATATAAGAATTTCAAATTATACAGTGAAATTATCACTGGAATTACAAATATCGAAAGTGTGGCACACATGCATTATACAATAAATTGCAAAAGATAAACATTTTTTTAAAAAAAATAAATAAAAAATGTTTAAATTCTTGCAGTATTTATCACAAAGCTTCTTTTCTGTATTTTAAAAAGTTGATAAAATTATAATACTTCATTATTTAAACCTAATTTTTTTCATGTTTATTCTATTATTTTCTGGAATACACCAGATTTTACTTTTTTTCACATCAAAGACTCAAATTAATTTTTTTTTTCGAAAATACAAAAATGCATCTTCTTATAAGATATACACTTACAAAAAAAGTTTAAAATACTTTTTTTATTAGAATAAATTACATTTAATGAAACGGGTAATTTTTTGTATCATTAAAGAGTGTAGATCATAACTCTACTGCGAGTGTAATGTAAGACTGTAGAGACAAAATGTGAATTTGTTGGTTAGCAAAAGAACTAAATTAAAACGTATCTATGAAATCAAGTATTGACAAAATGTAGAGAAGCTATGCATAGAATAATTAAATTAAAAGAAAAACACGAGAATTAAAATCAAGTAGTAATTTCTTTTCATGCTCTTTGAAGAATCATTTGAAATCGGAAATGAACTTAAACAATAAGTGGATGAACAATATACTAAATAAAAAAATAAAATTTGAGTAATCTTTTAATTGAAAATTTTTTGTAATTATTTTTAAAATCGAATTAACCTATACTATAAGGAAACTCTTTAAAACAATTTATCTTAATTCAAGAATTTAATATTTGTGAGAAATTAAGCTGTTCAAAATGCATGAAAAGTAAGAAAACAGCGATGAATTTTCAACAGTAATTAGATTTCACTGCGGGAACTTACGAAATAATTAAAATGTATGTTTTCAGCTGATTACTACTTAATTCACTTGCACAGATCAAGTAATCAAGTAAAGTATTTGTACGTTTCCTTCTGTTTGATGTAATATATACTTTTAAATATTTACAACTGGGTTAATTCTTTATTAGTCTTGTTTTACATCACGAACGTTGTACTAAATGTATTAATTTTATTTGTTCCTTACTTATTGAGGAAACGGCGCCTTTTTTCACATTACAAAGGTGTACAAGTTGCAAATCTCCACCTTTGAAAATTTCTTAATTAATTAAGTTAAGAATAAATAGTGAATCAGAGCTTTAGCATTTTTTGATTAAAATGGAACAGACCAGTTAAATATTTCGTTTATGTTGTTTTCTGTTTTTACTTAAGGGATTACTTCACGCGACATTTTCCTAACATCGCCACGATGAAAATGGCTAAGTATAAGGAACGTATTGAAACATTTGACTGGTTGTAAGGATACTAATTTTTTGTGTGAATTCATTATATTGTATTATTTTCAACGAGAGATTTTTTCCAAAAAAAGTTATTCAAAAACACTTTTGAGTTACAATTTAAATTAATGAAAATTTACATTGTAAACTGAAGTAATTTAGGGTAACATGAGTATATATTTTTCTAACAAAAATTTCACATGTTACTCCAAACAGGTATCAAAAGTATTTTTTAAAAAGACTCTCACGTATTTAACTGTAAATGTTTGCATAATTCTTCTAGGAATAATTCGAACCTTTGGTTCAATCTTCTTTATAAAAATAGGCATAATCTTCAAATTCTTATTATTTTTCACTCGAGTTTATTTTTATATTTAAAAATTATTTAATTCAATTTAATATAAGATATTTTAATGAATTTTAATTGGACTAATTGAACCATAAATAAAAAAATAATTGTTAAAAAAATTTTATAGAAAGGTTTAATTATTCGTTGATTTTCCTATGAAAACCTAATAGTTTAAAGTTAACACAAAAATATTTTTTTTTCACTTCAAAAAGTGGTTTTTAATGAAAATTTTTGTTTGCTAGATCAAGAAGAAATGAGTGATTCGAAAATTTTATAATTTTCATTCATTGAAATTAATACAAAAAAAAAAGAATAAAATGTATTAATACAGGAATAAAATTTAATTAAATTAAACAAATAATACAGAGAGTATTTCTTAGCTCAAAAAAACAATATTTTGCAAACACTAAAGTCACATGTCTTATAATGAAACATACTTATTTCTCTAAAAATAATAACAACATGTTATGTATTGGAAAAAAATAAAAATTTCATTTCATGCTGATAAGTTTATCAAACACACACACATATATATAAATAACTAGCTGATACCCGCCCGCTCCGCTGGGCAGACGATAATATATTTTGGAATCTATAAGTAAAATATCAAGAAAATTTTAAATTTTAAAACAATAATTAAAATCTGAATTTAAAATCTTAGGAAATTGTTTGTATGTAGTAAAGGTTAACCAAGACTTTCAAATATATATTAGAAAAGTATTTAATTGTTAATAGTTTATGAATGAAAATGTAATTTAGTCAGTAAATCTGTCGTTGAACAGAATTCCGCAACACCTTTGAGGTACTGTGTAGTGCGATGCGTTCTCATTATTCTACATGCTGGAGGCCTAAACCATGTAAAAATTGCCAACATAAAAATAAAAATACATTTATATATATATATATATATACATATATATATATATATTAAACCTGTTGAATCAATTTTTTTGTGTATTACATTTCTATTATTTTGTATGCATGGCAATTTCTGAGAATGACAACAACATTTCTATTTTATTACATAAATTTATTAATCTTAATTACTACATTCACTATTATTTTATCTTATTCTAATTTTAGAAATAGTTAAATATAAGAAAAAATATGAAATAATATGCCTACATTTGCAAAATTTCTCTGTAGACAACATTCTTCGTTTTTTTGGTTGAAGGATGATTAGATTTTCACGTGAACTTACTCTTGAACATGCCACATAGAACTGACCATGGGAAAAACAGTCACTTTGTAAATCTACACCAGCTAATTTTAAACTCTGTCCTCTGTCCTT
This sequence comes from Nephila pilipes, assembly GCA_019974015.1. Taxonomy (NCBI): domain Eukaryota; kingdom Metazoa; phylum Arthropoda; class Arachnida; order Araneae; family Nephilidae; genus Nephila; species Nephila pilipes. The sequence continues at coordinate 146,760 of BMAW01034875.1, read as the reverse complement.
GTGTTAGCATTTAAGCGTTTGCAGTTTCTAACTGGAAACTGCAAACGCTTAAATTCAAAATGATAATCTGATGGAATCAGTGGCATTCTTGGAATGAATACATTTTCACCCTCATACTTTTCTGTAAAAATAGTCGCTTCTATAACGTTTTTTTCTTAGAGTTTTCACTTTGAGTCTGGTGCCGTTACATAATTTAGGAGGATTTAAATTACGCCACAATATTATTGGTGTACCAATCTTAAGATAAAGAATATGAGGCGGTATGCCTGGTGGATTGAGTGTGTGCAGAAACTCCACAGGATAATGAACAGTATCTTCTTTCTCTATGACTGTATCTATAGTCTCATACTTTATCTGTTCAGTTGTCAATTTCTCTAGCATAAAATCGTTAATTTTATCTGCTGATTCATTTGTCGGAGTCAGAATTGCTCTTTCTTTCAACCACGATAAACTATCTAGTGTGGCATATTCAATATTAGAGTATATTCTATGTCAAAGTAATCAAATTTCCCACAATATCACATAGGTTATTCGGAATAGCTATATTTCCTTCTTGCTCTGTAATATTTCCGTTACCTATGTCAATCAATAGTTCGGAAAACTCTTTCGCGCTCAAGTCGTGTTGAAGAGAGTCCCTCATATTAACTTTCAAGGATAAGACTTTTTATATGACACCCCATAAAATCGAAGATTTCTGAAGACAACCCGTCACACCATTCAATGAACAAAAAATAACAGTTACAAAATATTTAAATAAAAAATTACGGCAACAGCAAAAATAAAATAAAATTATCAAATATTCAAATTCAATAGTAAAATAATAAAATATGATATTAATAAATTTAATTTTTGTCACCTCTGAATATAAACCACAAATGTATAAATTTTTAAGTATATTAAAATAAATATTTTGATAGCTACTTATTTTTTTTATCAATGATATGAATAACATACCGTTATTATTAATTTTTTATAACCAACTTCAATATCTTCCTAAGATTGCGCTTAGATTTACAAATATAATTTATCAATCATTATTAATAATAAAATACTTTTCTCATAAATTTAAAACTTACGTCTAGGTTCCACAACAATAAAAAATTATCGTTTGCTGAGCAAAGCGAAAGGAAATCAGCTGGGATTACCATAGTATAGCTTTATAAAGTTCACAATGCAAGGTCATTGAAATGCTTCGACTTGGCGGTGGAAGATATTTGGTGATAAATCTCTAAATGTAGGAATTTCGGGGCTCAACATTTACATTATATATGATAAACCTACAATGCATCCTACTCAGCGGATTGTCTTGCGTGTTTCGTATAAAGGGCCTCTTCGCCAAAATCTTACCAATCCTCCATCAGGGCCTCAATATTAAATTATTTGGTATTTTTCCATTTCGCATGCGTAAATCTCGCCAAGTATACTGAATTGGTAGCAATACACAGTATACATATAAAAAATATATATTCCGTTTGGCGTCGATCACGTCATTTTTGGCGATAAAGTCGCCAAAAAAGACATAACCGATGTATAAGAAAAGATTAACGGATTAAAATTACATTTAGGATAATAATTCTGTAAAATCCGTTCTTAGTGAGCGTCTACATCGCAAAATGAGTAACTGTACCAAATTTCAAGTCAATCGGTTGTGTAGTCTTAGAGATATCGTGATGAGTCAGTCAGTGGTATTTCGCTTATATATATATATATATATATATATATATATATATATGTGTGTGTGTGTGTGTGTGTGTGTGTTTATTTAACAAAATAACTGTAATTCAAAGAATATAAAGATATAAATTTAATTGCTTTTTAAATAAAACCATATATATATATATACACTGCTGGCCACACAAAATGCAACACCCTGAAGGAATCATGCAAACCTTGTGAAATTTACATCATGCGTTTGCGATGATGAGCTATGCAAATCATTAGCATTGCAGCGCAGACGCACATCACGGGCGACCGTAGCGCCACTCACAAGCGCTATATAAGGGGTGAACAGATTGGCGATTTGAAGTACGGCAATTGTTTTTTCGTGAAATTTTTTTTACGTAAGCTGTTTACCTATGCCTCGTGGAAGACATAGAGCGTCTTTTGACCAATTTTCTGAATTCGACCGAGGAAGAATAGTAGCCTATAGGGATTGCGGATTATCCTTCAGAGAAATCGGTCAACGTGTTGGACGAAACCAAGCAACTGTGATGCGGATCTGTGATCCCTGAATGCTGGAGGGACCAACGGACCAACGGGCCCAATCGCACCTACCTCGTTGCACCACTGCCCGTGATGACTGGCAGATTGTGCGCATGGCAGTGATGGATCGTGCAGCCACATCACGAACCATAACACAACAGATTCAGTCTGCTAAGCATCATTCGGTGTCCTATCGTTCAATTCAACGTCGTTTGCAGCAGAGTGGAATGTCTTCAAGGCGTCCATTACCTTGTTTACCCTTGACTCAAAACCACAGGCGTTTGTGTTGCCAAAGGTGCGATGAATGACGGACATGGACAACGGAATGGAACGACATTGTGTTTACTTATGAATCCTGCTTCTGCCTGCAACATCACGATGGTCGGATTCGAGTTTGGAGAGGCTGCTGAACTGTTGCGTTATGCATCGCCACACTGGTCCTGCACCCGATATCATGGTTTGGGGTGGTATTGGATTTCACTCCCGTAACCCTCTAGTACGCATTACTGGTACACTGATCAGCCAGCGCTACTTCTCTGAGGTGTTGGAGTCCGTGGTCCTCCCATACCTTCAGCGCTTGCCATCAGTCAAATTCCAACTGGATAATGCGCGATCGCATGTGGTACGCAATGTTCAAGAGTTCTTCTTTACCCATCAGATTGAATTGCTTCCTTGGCCTGCTTGTTTTCCCGATCTATCACCAATCGAAAACGTGTAGTCCATGCTTGCACAACAACTGGCCCGAGATACACCCCCCACTGCTACACCAGATCAACTTTAGCAATATGTGGAAGCCGCATGGACTGCTGTACCCCAAGGGTACATCCAAAGCCTCTTTGATTCTATGCCTTTGATTCTGTAATTTTAATCGTTTGATCTTTGTACAACATGTTATCTGCCAAATAAATTTCGCTGTGATATCTCTAGTCCTTCTGGGTGTTGCATTTTGTGTGACCAGCAGTGTATATATATATATATATATATATATAAGGTGATCGATTTATAAGAGTACCCGTTGGGTTTTCTTATTATCCTTAAATCTGACGGATGTGGCAACTATTCTAACACGAAAGTATAATTGTTTGAACCTTTTTTAAGTATGGGAGACAATATTCAACACTTATGGACTGCTACAACTTTATTTGTGAGATAAATCAGAAATGGAGATACACAGTATTACTTAATCTTGTGATAATGTTATTTTTGAAGGACATAATTTAATTCAATTTTTTTCAGTATCATTCCTTACAATAAATTTTGAAAATGTTCCACCTTTTTGAATGGAAACATGAACACGTCAAACCAATCTTTTTGACACACATCGCAACATTGTTAGTGTTATTGTCGAGATTTGTTTAGTTATGATTTGTTTTAATTTATCGATGTTTGCAGGACTTCTCTAGAAAACTCTATCTTTGAGATAACCCCATAAAAAATCTAACGGAGTGATGTCTCGTGACCTTAGTGGCTAGAGGCCTATTGAAATTAAACGGTCATCAAAGAATTCCTTAAGCACTTTCATTGTTAGATTTGACGTGTGAGGAGTGGATCCGTCTTACTGAAGTCAGCAGTAACGGTTCTGTATCTCAAGTGAAGCAATAAAAGTTTGAATTATGTCCAGCTACACTTTGGAATTCATTAAAATCAGTTGATTAAAATGAGTTGTCGAAAATAAAAGAAAAATAGTATTAAAAACGTTGAAAGAAGCCGACGATGTACTCAAATCATTTGCGCAAAATCTGATTAAAAATTACTAATGATGTTAACGCAAATTTATGCTTGAAAAACAAAATTTCGCATTTAGAAAGTGAAAAAACAATACCCGCACATTAAATATAGACATATTAAATAAGAAATGATTTCAAAAGTCTTGCTACTTATAGTATAAATGTGGATAATACAAAAAGCACCCTGGTGCTCTTTTAGATTGATCATCCTATATATATATATATACATGCAAGTTAATTCTACAGTCATGTAACAAACTGTCAAACTATGAGGGGTGGTACTTCATACCGAAATATATAAGAATGTAGGATCTGAAGTGACGGGTTGAGGAATGAACACAAAAAAGGAGACATGAAAGTAAAACATTGTTTGTTTAATATCAGTTCAATGTGTTCCTTTTTTACATCAATGGTTACTATAAATGCTCAATATTGTAACCACGAACAGTAATAGATATTTATTGGCGTCGGAGGAAGGATTGGTGCACAGTTCTAAAATTCCAGGCATTTGGAACACGTTTGTGCAGCCACAATGGATAGTCGAGGAACGACGTCTATATGTAAGTTGATTGAAATCTTGTGAAGAATCACCTTCAGTTGCCCCTATAGGTAGTAATCTTTACTCGATATGTCTGGCAATCAGAGGGGCCATTTTATTGGTCAATCAATCACTCCGCAAAAGAGGCATCCAGGTGATTGCGAACAACAGCTTTGAAATGAGGAAGGGCATAATCATGCTGAAACCATATTTCATTACGAACGACAGTCAGAACATGTTACAGATATTCTGATAAACCCTCTTTCAGAAAAACACGATAGCAGGAGCTATTGGGATGTATTGGTAGGAAATATAGGCCCATGAGTAAATCGTTCACAATAACCACCCAAACATTCATAGAGAAACATTTTTAGAATGATGTAGAGTGTGATTTTTCTAATGCCCACGAATAACTATTGTGCACATTGAATACATCTTTCTGTGTAAAAATCACCCCCTTTTTGAAAACGCACATAAGGTTTGAAATCTATCTGCAACTCACACTGATACAAGAACTATAGGCGAAATTCTGTGCACAGATAGTAATCACATGCTAAAAACGCTTGGAATCTCTGAAAGTGAAATAGATGTAAACGTTCACCATTTAAAACTCTTCAAATGGTAGGTTAACTCACATGTACGCTGCGAGCTATAATTCCTATACTTCTATGGGATGTTTCATCCACAATGTTCAAAAGTGATCTTTTTTAGTTTGCACGTCGTGTAGTTCTTGTTCTATTCCTCTCATCAAAGCTGATGATAAATAAATCATTTTTACAAAAGTGCCGATTCAATCTGACGAAACTTCTATGGTACGGAAAATAACAGGATTTCTTGTTCGGAATAGCACTTGTCCAGAAAACGACTCAGACGCAGCCGTAGCACTTTTTTGTAATTCCCATTTGCAGCAAAATACACTCTATAACAAAAAAAAAAAAAAGCACCAAGAAGGAGTAGCCGATTGTAATGAAATTTCGTAAGCATAGACATTTTGACCGAACATGCAAATGATTAAAATTCTGTGTCCAATCAATAAATAGCGGCTGCACTCAGCAAGTGTATATAAGAAGCGATTGATTCTTAATCGTATGGAAAAAATTTCTGCTGCATTATGAAGTAGGATACCTTTCAACGACTGAAAAAATGCCTCGCCGCAGGTTTCGAGCTCATAGCGAGTAACTGTCAAAGTTTGAAAGAGGTCGTATCATTAGATTGAAAGAAGCAGGTTGGGCAAATCGTAGAATCGCTCGTCATATGGGTCGAAGAGAGGAGGCGATTAGAAGATGCTGGCAAGAATGGGTGGACAATGGAAGATTTCAGCATCAAAATGGTAGCGATCGTCCTAGTAACACAGCAGATCGAGAGGACGGAGTGATTATCAGATCAGCTGTCACAGCGCCCGATTCATCGTTATAAACAATTAGACGTGCGACCCACTCAGAACTGTCCACCAGGACCCTTCACAGACGGTTGATAGAAGGAAATCTACACTCGTACCAACCACTATGCCCTCTGCAACTCACGGCTGCATACTGTCAAGTCCAATTACAGTGGTGGTGGCTCGATCAGGTTGGAGTAAGGGTGACTGGGAACGTATAGTGTTTAACGACGAATCCCGCTTCCAACTATGTCCTGACGAACATCGAAAACGTGTCTGGAGATGCCCACAGTAGCATGCCGATTCTGCTTTCACTATTGCACGCCACACAAGCCTTCAATCAGAAGTTATGATCTGGAGCACCATGTCCCTTTATAGCCGGCCCCCTTTGGTCGTCATTAGAGGCCCATTTACAGCACAGCAGTACGTCGACGACATTCTGAGACCTGTTTTGCAACCGTTCCTTTTGTAGTACTCTGGCCTTTTTTTCATCAAGGTAATGCTAGACCACACATGGCACGTGTTGCTATGAACTTTCTTACTGCTCCTGAAACACTTCCGTGGACAGCCAGATCTCTCCCCAATAGCGCATGTCTGGAATATGATGGGAAGTCGATTGTATCTGCCAGAGAATGTTGATGACCTTTCCCGACAATTGGAGAAAATTTGGCACGAAATACCTTAGGAGACCATCAGGAAGTTTTATCACTTTATGCCACGTCGTGAGGCAGCTAGAATCTAGACTAGAGGTGCGACAACGCCTTATTGAACTCGTTACTTTTTAACTATTTAACTATGAAATAAATCATTTTTGAAATTTTAATCATTTTCTCTTCTGTACATAATTGTACATAATTTTTGTCTCCATCGGACAACTCTTTCGTGGTGAGTCATTTTTTTTTTTTGGTAATAGAGTTACATTAAATACAGATCTGCATTTTAACTGTTCAGAAATCTCCCGTTATTGCCAAAAATACAGTTGTAAATAACGTTTTATTGCAGTTGCATTAGATCACGGTGGACCATGTACGCTAGTCCTTTACCCACAGTATTCCCAGAGAATCACTGCTGCCTGTTTTGTATTTCTATAGGTGTTCATTATTTTGTGACAATTATGAAGGCTCTTTTCAATGGTGTTGGAAATACGCAATGTTTTTTTTTCATGTCCCATATTTTGTATTCGCGCTTGAATGCATCAATTCCGACCATGTATACCTAAGCAAAATATATATGTTTTATTAAACTGTATCTCTTCTCAGTTTATCTTATGGTAGTAGAATCACCCCAAATGTGTACACATTGAAAGGAATTTTCTTTTATTATAATGTTAAACCTTGAAATACATGCAACGTATCTTCTTGTCATTAGCTCAATGACGAGTGCAAGTGGAATTTTGTCTTTTCTTACCTTAGAGAGCAGTTAATTATGAGTCAGGCCGAATTGATATCTCAACAAAGATTGAGATACGAAAACATATATCGCTGGATGTTGTTAAGCTTTGCGCAGAGGGAGAGATAATCAGCCTAATTAGATTTTCCAAGCATAACCTAATTAAAGTCATAGCCTTAGTGTTCAGAAGTAAGTAGTGCAAATAATTTTGTCAATTGAAAATAGTGCAAATATTTCTATACTTCTATTCAATAAGAATATTCGGATAAGGTGATTAATTTAAAAACCCACAAGAAACCTATATTGATCCACAAAACTGGGAAATTAGCTTGGATGAACTTTGACAGTCTTCTACTTTTCTAAAAACATACCCACAAAAATAACCCCCAAAATATTTCTATGTTTGGAGAAATATTAATAGTGATTTACCTATGATTAAAAAAGAAATTTTAGAAAAATAGAACAATGAAAGGGAATTTCAATTAGAAAGATAATGAATGGAATTGCAATGTCTTAAAACAAAGCAAGGAATTATTGCATCAGTTGCTGAATTGTCCTATTTTTAGATGCCTGTGCTAAAGTTTAACTTTCGAACAGACGAGTTAAGTTTATTTCTAAAACTTTTTGAGATACAAGCTAAGGTTATGCAAAGTCCTAATGAAAAAATGTGTACCTTTCCTTATTAGTATTTTGCCAACTTAGATAAATGTTTCAGTTCCTCAGGAACCTTAAAAAGAAATTCAAGAATAAGGTGAGTTACTTCTGAAAGAGATTTGAACTTACGAGAGATATATTAAACAGTCATTAGTAAAATCTCAGAAAACTCCTGATTCAACTTGGTGCAATTTCTTTCACGAGTTATAAATTTATTTTCATGGATGAATATCAGGGTTGTAGGTACAAATTTTGTTCAAATGTGTAGTCTCATTATTGTGGATCGAATGAAGAAGCGAGTTTCATCTGATTTTAAAAAGTACTGTCAGGACGAATGATCTACAATTACCTCTCCAAGAGTGCTGGATGACAGATTAGAACAGTTTGAGGATGCGAGTAAAACGCTTAAGTCAAAGCCCTCAAATAATATTTTCCAAGATGAAACATGAATCTAGAAGGCAAGCTAGGTTTGGGAAATACTAGAATCATATTAAATGAACTGAGAAACAGAAATGAAACGGCAAAACATGAGAAAATGACTATTGAATCTTATCAGAACAGAATCTTCGAAAGGAGGAAAATTTGTTAACAGTTATCACTGCTGTTCTCCTGGTCATATACGTTCCAATTACCCTAGTTTTAAGAGAAATTTGGAGTTAGCACAAATATTTAGAGTATTCCCGTGTAAACATGTTCAATTGCTTCGTAGGCGAGTTCTCAAAAGAGTGTCATAACTTTCGGAGGCAAGGCCGTTGTTGTTCTCGTAGATGCGAGCTGTTCTATCAGTCTGATTGGATGATGTGAATAATGGAATATTATATCATACGAAGCTATTGCCTTTAAACGACAGTAAGTACACTTTAGTTTGTCATATATTGCCATCATCTCAGTCGAATTCTCAAGCAATTATAAGAGCTGATATTTTGGATCGATCAAGCATCACTGAATTTCAGCAAGAATGTGTGATATCAAGTTTAGTAACAGTATATTTAATATAATCTACATTTTTCTAATAAAATTTATTTTTAAAATTCTTTTGTATTTTAAGAAACGTGAAAACAATATAGAGTTAAATGTAAAAAGATTTGAGTGATAAATTTTCTTATTGTCAAATGTTTGAGTCACTAATTTAACATGAAGAGAGGAACATATTCTTTAAGCACTCATAACCCAGAAATTTAAAAACTGAGTTTTAGGAAATTAGGAATTGTAATTAATTTTTAAATGAGAAAGCTGGTACGCCAAAAATATTAATTACAATACAGAGAAAATTTTATTTCAGTAAGTTAAATATTTAATTGATTAACATCATAGTGGGCCTCTGAAACATAACGTTATAAGAATTTTGCTCACCTACGATGAGAATTGAGAAAATTATTAAGGCTCTACCATTTTTTGTCACGTGTACCATCTCAAATAGAAGAAAAATATAAAAAAAAAAAATTGAGATGTAATTTAATTCCTTGTATGATGTATTGAGAAAATGTAAACAATTTATCTGGAAAAAAGACAAATGAACGATGTTATGTATGTCATTTGATGTGAAGAGATTGCAATAATATATGGATACGTTTATGAAAAATAATGGTGATAAACTTTAAACCTAAATGTGATTTTGAGTTAAATATTGGAGCCATTACTTAAGAGTTGACTATCATCTCAGCCATTATATATTCTAATTTTGTCTCCTTTTTTGTAATTTCATCGAATATAAATAAGTATCAAAGCTTGCAGGACATAAGGCATGCTGAGAACTAACAAGTTTCTTGGTTGGATTTAACCATATCATCCGTCCTGTGAATTCTTAATATGAAAATGTCATAATAGTTACGAAGTACAAAATTCATGATTCATGTTGAGTATCTACGAATACCTAAAACTTTCCAATCTGTTCCTTTCATATTTTACTTCGAAGATATTTTAATTTTCAATTCCCACCCATATTTTTATGGCACATGGGCATTGAAGTTTTACTTTTTCACTACAGTGAAATATCACATGTATATGCATTACTCTAATTGTCCATATATTTTATACATTTTTCAAAAAATAACAGGTCGAATCATTATAAATTGTTTTTTCGAAATAAACATCAGAAATGTGAATTGGATATGAAATAAAAACAAAACTGAGTCGTGCTATGATGAGTTATCGAGAGGGTGTGGTAACTGTAAATAATTGGTTCGATTATTTGAAACTGAAAATATATATAACATATGTATTTTCATAATCATCTGTATTTCTACTTTATACTCTAAGATTTCAACATTTTATATGATTCTTCTGCAGAACTCTCATAAATTTAAAAAAACTACTTTTCGTACCGTTTGGTCATCCATTACTATTAATAATAATTCGCCAAAAATACTCTAATACATTTAAAAAAATACATTTAAGCATAATAATATACTTAAAGAAATACATTTAAGCATA